>DWQX01004966.1:0-13941 GCA_018245475.1 Pharmacophagus antenor
ACGTCGTATATCATCAAATGAAATAGAAAGTCAAGTGATAGTCTTTAAAAAAAAATTCACCGGCATCATCAAAAAAGGATGTTCCTCACAAGAACATGGATGTCCTCATTCGATTTTGGAGCCACATGAGTTATGGAGTTCTGATGGTGTTATTCTAGAGCATATTTTCACTTGACATTAGTCTAATGTCTATAATTCCATCGGGCATCCCACTCGGCTACGCGCTCCGATTATAATTGTGGGTAAAATTACTACATTAGTACTTGTTCGCAGGCCGGTTAAGTGGCTGATCCGCCAGATCCAGCTGCTGCTGAAGGAGTACCTGACGTCGGGCGACCTCGCCGAAGCGATGCGCTGCGTCAGGGAGCTCGAGGTGCCGCATTTCCACCACGAGCTCGTCTACGAGGTGAGCTACCTGCGGCTTACGCTGACCTCTCCTACGGTACACCGATCGTATAAGCGCACAACAGCTTTAACCCATTAGAGATGACGGGCTTTCCCGAACGCTCCTTGAAATCCTCCTCTTTTTATGTAAAACGTTTCATGTTTAGTTCATACCTCGATTACAGAACACACAGTGTGATTGATAGTTTGGATTATTATGATTGATATAATTTAAAATGTTATAGCTTCGAATGAATTTTGCACACACGGTGTGCAACCGGCCCCGAATCGCTTAATTACTTTAGCGAGTTCGTTTCGGCGGTGAGCACCTGAAGCGTCCGTTGCGAACGTGCGACCCGCGGTCCGCGAACCTTAAAAAAACATTCAGATGATATATTTATTTATTTACTTATCCTCTTATTGTTTAATTTGCTATTTCTTTTTGTTCACTAACTTTCGTACATCCCCACATTGATCTCTGCTCATCCCTAAGGTAAACTGGCAGGGAATGCCATTTGGCATTAAGCCCGCAAAACAAAATATGTATCAAATAATACAATAAAAAAAAATCGATTTACACTTTTCCGACGGGTATCTTTAGTATGAGCATCGCCGTTCCCTCGCAGTGTTCTGTTCGCAGACGGTGCTGCTGGCGGTGGAAGCGATCAACTCCAGCGTCGAGGAGCAGCTGTGCACGTTCCTAGCGGAGCTGAGGCGCTGCGTCATCGTCACGCCGGACCAGATGGACCGCGTGAGTGCACCACCTGAACACCAACCGGCATCATCACCACCGTCATCAACGATTCCAGCGTGCGTCAGTCCACCGCTGGATGTAGGCCTCCGCCTATCCTCCGCTTACCTCATTCGGCCTCTACCAACAGTACTAACCGGATCCTGAACCCCACCTGGTTTTCGCGTGGTAGTTGTATAAGTGGTCCCATGTTATTACCATCCGATAATTTGTTCATCTGTCGTAGAAACATATACAATTAACACTTAAACGATTCCGAAATCTTACGAGGAGCCCAATAGCGGACGTGATTGTTTCTTTTTTTTTGCATATTCATCCCCGACAATACTCACAGCAATTCACGTCCCGCAGGGCTTCCTCCGCGTGCTTGAGGACATGTCGGACATTGTGCTGGACGTGCCGCTCGCCTACATCATGCTGGACCGCTTCGTGGAGCGCTGCCAGCACAAGTTCCGGCTGGGCGAGGAGGTGCTCAAGCGGATGCCCACTAGGTGAGTTACCCGATTGAGAGTATACATTGTTTACTATCTTTTGCTTTGTATCGCGGCGGTTCCGTTCGAATTCCGCCACAGTTTCGGTGGAATATGGATGGTGATAAGATTCACAGCCTGGCTAGCTACCGCACCCTGAATGTCGATCTGCGGCCATAACAGCATTGCTGCGTTCCGGCAGTCATGCACGTGAGAGTCGGATGTATTCTGAGCGAAGAATCTTCACTATCTACAGCTCATTGTCATTTGAGATTAGGTGTAAACGAGGTCAGGCAGTAGGCTCCATTAACTATAAAAAACATCTCATCGTTTAATAATATGTATTTTAACTATTTAATCCCTCTAATCCATTCCCTGGCTTTAATGTACCCCATGGTCGCGGCAGGACTGAAATGACATATTTCCGATGTCGTAGACGTCACGAAGCATCTTTTAATAGTGGTCCTATCTATGCAGAATGAGCTCGCCCGTGTCTTGAAATCTTACATTTCATTCTTACCAAGGCCTCTTCATTATGGATATTTGAAATTGAAATATATTATGTAAGCATATGTACACATATGATTGCCACATTGTTTAAAACGATATGTTAACTAAGTTTTACACCATACTATGTATAACACAATTCTGTGTTCGGGTTCTGTTGCTGCCGCAGTCCAACGCACTAAGCACCTGCCCGGGTTTCTGCAGAATATCGGCGCTGACCACCCCTCTGGGATTATCAGCTACACGCTGAGCAGGTTATCCTTTCGACACAGTGTTGCAACACAATAAAAATATTACTATTAGATTTCATTGTTTCTTACATTCATTTTTCTCTGTGATATATTTTAGATTTTTTTCTTGATGTGTTTATTGAATTATGCTCGTTTTAGTTTAGTTGAATGAAAATCTATTATTATAAAAATATATTTGAGGTGTGCTATAAAATGTCTAATTCCGTTGAATAAGGTGGGTAAAGTGAATTGCTGTTTATAAATAATTACGTTAGTGACTGCTATGTGGTAGGCATGTATTGAATTTGCGGCATTCTGTACACGTGTATATTTTTTATAATTAACACATTTATTTGTATTTATTATTCTTCGCGCACACGAAACAATGCGTTACTTACGTTTCACTTACTCGATCTTAAACTATACGTACTCGGTCGGCGCGCCGGTCGTCCGGCGACGGCCGGTACCTACGTACTCGTAAATAGTTTGCATACCAGCGTCCCGCGGGCGCAGAGGAGAGTTGTAAGCTTGCGGAATAGTCGTGCGTGTACTTATGTACTAAATGTTTTGTTAATTGTGGTTGAGACATATCGCGTGCAGCATAATGAAGACCTGTTACCTATCACTACAGTTGTTTCCATTAATTCATTGATTTCCGATTTCACTCTATCACGTGTAATTTGGCGTCGCAGGGGCCGCAAGCGGTTCGTGTCGGAGGGCGACGGTGGCGCCATCAAGGACCACGCCCTCAAGCTGCGCGAATAACCTGCGCAACTACCACTGCGAGAATTGCACGCGGGAACCGGGACGCGTCGCTCGTGGATTTGAAACATCCTGTTCAGTGATTTGATTGAACATTACACGCACTACAACAACACACACACATGAATATTTTATATTAAAAAATATATACTACATACAATTACTCATTCACATGCAATTGGATGATCAAGTAATTCTAACATCAATACCGATATACGTGAGCTCCTATAAAAAACCAGACAAAAATTTTCACACACACATACTGACTTAGACGTGGGTGATATACTTTAGGGTAAAATTAAATTCTCTTCGCACTAAATTGTCGTGTACTGAAAGTTTACGCTGTATAAGTAATTTATATAGTTTTAATGTTTACTGTTCAGTTTAATATTTCAGTGCCACTCTCGCCACACTTTAAACTGCGTGATAGGCGGTGATAATTAACCCATTGACCGCGTCGATCCCGCGCCGTTCACGGACATAGCTCCGAATACGGCTCGACTCATACCGCGTGTCGGCGGGGCGGGGTGTGGGGCTTCCGAACTGTTTAGTCTACCGGAATGTACGCAGGACCACGGATAGATTTACGACAGTAAAAGAACAAAAAGAAAAAACTAAACAGTCTTTAGACGAGAATTATTAATTTCACCACACAGTGAAAGGGTTAATACATTAACACATCCAGTCTACGATATCGGCAACAGTTTAAAGTTGTAAGGACGAAATAATTGACGGTGGCAAAAAGAGCTTGAGAGAGTTCGAATGAAACGGTTAATTGAAATGCGTTGATTAAAAAAAAATACAGTAATTATTTAATAATTTTTTTAAAAGCAACACATACAGATCTGTCTGATATAGATTCGTTACTAAAATGACAAAGGTTTCTTCGATTATAAATTTGTGCATAATACAGTTAGTCCATGCCACATAGCCATAAATTTATATATGACCACTATTAATTTAGTTCAACAATATAAATTAGGCCTACTAAACCTTTTTTTTAAATCTCGTTTCAAATACATTCGCGATTGAAAATGTTTGAGTACCTCTGTTTTAGACAAAGTCGGTACATTGCTTCCGTGACAGATCGAAAACCATATAAGATTCGTTATATTTTGCTTAGTTTCGTAATGCATTTTTAAATTTGACTATTAATAAATATGTGACGTTAAATTACTATAGAGGCTTTGACGGACTCACTAAAGTGGGTGTATAGTAATATAAATATGTAAAGGATTTTTTATCAACAGCCTTATTTACATAATCAAGGTACGGCATACCTTGTAGGGCCAACGACGACTTATATATTTACTGTCATGTACATAACTATACAATGCAACTTTGTAAATGCAATCTAAATTATAAGTAATAAGATCGATATTTCTATAACACTATAGAGATATTTCGTAAAGCTTGCGACATTGATAACATAAGCGCTAAAGAAGCTTACTTTTGATAACCTACGTAGGAACCACCTTAACTTATATTTGCGTATTCCGTGTGTTGTTTTAATGTGATGAAAAATGTTTCTCACGGGATGTTAAAGCAAATTGAACTCTGTGCTGATACATCTAAAGTCCATGACAAATATGGTAGAACGAAGACCGGTCTCGGGTTCCATGCGAGATGCATTCGATCCAGCAATAAATTACGACCTTGTACCTTATAATTAGGCGTTTTAGATTCATATTCTAATTTGCACGTTTCTAATTATAGTAAACCTTGTATTTGCTATTTAGTGTTTAGGTTAGGACTTAAGTTGATTAAGCGGCGGGAGTGACGTCCGGCTTGCGGCGGAAGTGGCGTCGGTGTGCCGCGGCGGAATCGAAAATTTGACAGGACGCGGACTGCACCGGACGTGCAACTCGAGAGTGGTCAATTTTTTTTCGAGTCGTCACAATAATTGTAATCGTTTAAAATTACTAACCTTCCCCCCGCCCCCACCCCCTCCCCGCTTACTAAATAAAACACCATCATTATTTTCAACACTGCTCTAATTTATTCATCCAAGCTTAACTAAGTGAAATAATAAAACAATTTTTTTTGGTTTCCGACACTCGCTCATTTGAAGCGGGAACGCTCTTCGACCGGACCGGCAGCGCCGATGCGCTCGGCCGCTGCACGCGTCTGTCAGCGCGGCGTCGGAAAGGAATGATTGTTCGTTCTTTTTTTCTTTTCCAGTTTTATCAACAATGTTTAATAAAACAAAAATAAATATATATATATAATGGACGAATTACCCTATATGGGAAACAAAGCGAGTATGATAACGTATAAAATCTTTAAAAAAAAAATGTCTTCATAATCAAAACAGTACAATAGGAATCGAATAACAAAAAGAAATAAGTATGTATAAATTTCTGTATGAGCGTTAATTTCCATGACAATTTCATCAGCGTACGGACGAACAAAAGTTGACTCCTTCGAGAGCGTGTCAGACGTGCTTAGACTACGCTCGGTGCGTGCCTAGTTAAGCGAAGACAGAGGAATGTGGAGTGCATCCTCGTTGTAAGTGTGAAGTGTTCATATGCGTGCGTGAGTTCGCTACAGGACGGCTTCAAGGCGCCAGCAGCGCGACTGCGCCGAGCGTTCCGGCCGTCTACGTGCGGCGGTGGTCGTATTAAATCGGGTGAACCGTTCTCTCGTTTGACTACCATTCTTAAAATAAAAAATATACATATATATATATTTACTTTTCGAATTCTGGCTATTTATTCCCGGCTTGGACTAGTCGTAATACTAGTTTAGAATGTTGGCACGGTTATTTCGGACCCATAGACGCCTCGTTGCGGGCGAACGCATATGTCATAATAAGTTAACACTTTAAACGCCATGGGCCATTTGAGTTAGGCACGCTGAGATAGAAAATTCTAAATGGTAAACAGTTGAACGATATTTCATTATGACCACCGTGAAAGCTTTTTTGCGGTAAAAACTTATTTAACATTAACGCCGTTGACACGTGGTCGTTCGGTGCTTAACACCTTCCACGCCACGTGTGCCATAAATAGTACACTTTGATATATACATTTGAAGCGCTGTAACATATAATTTTATGACAAGTTTGATCATATAAAATACATTCCACCGATAAAAATTTTATGTACCGATCTTTAATCAAAACATCACATGGCATGTATTAATAGTTTGACAAAAATGGCTCGGCGGGACCGTGTTAGCGGAATAACGTTAAAGGTTAGCTGGCCTTATCATTAAAAACTAACGTCTTCTTACCACACATCAGTTGACACACGAACAGAGGCATACATTGAATCTTATCTGTGTTATTACCACATTCGCTATCCACACCAACGTATATAAGGGAATTTTTTTTTTTAATTTCTCAACTCCTCATCCAGGGTCGGCAACACTGCGGCTGCGGGTCAAAATAGACCATATATTATAACACGTCGATTGCCGTGTGGGGGTCATCAACGACCCACGCTACTTAATAGCTGAGAGTTACAAATGTGACGGCGTCATGGGTTTATCTATTTTTTTTTTTTTAATTTAACCATTTTTTAGTATAAAAGTGTGAGGTTTAATATATAGGAGCGATATTAGAAAAAAAAACATTAAGTTACAATGTTACAGGGAATATAAGTTTTAGGCTTGTATAAATTCGCCGTGTCGAAAACTCTTGCGTGAGAAATGCTAAGAGATATTTAGATTAAAGTTTATATTAAAATGTTGTTAGTTTCATATTCGTGTTTTGTTTTGAAAATTGTTTTTCTTCTTTATTTGTCTCGCAACTTTGTATCCATTAATGATATATTGTAAAATATTTTCGTAACTAAAGTGTGGGTCACGTGTAAATTGTATCAAAGTTTCACCTGGTGACCCGTGGGTTGCAGGTTGTCGACCCCAGTATGAAGCAAACGTATGGTATGTTTAAAAAGAAAAAGCTAGTGTCTGTTTAACCTTGAAACTAACATTTCACTAATAAATTGAAAAATATATATATGGATAATATAGTAGTAAGGTTTTCTCTATTGGAAAATATTTCTTTTCACTTCAATTAATAATACCGTTGAACTAATATTGATGAGAATAATATGAAGATGTATTTACTATATTCACGTTAATCAAATGAATATATTAAAGTTGAAATATATATTATATAATCCGAATATTAAGAAAATGTCTTGTCTGTCTTATATAATTGATACATTGCTATGGCAGAACTGTCGAAATGAAGTGCGAGTGAGACCGTTGTATGTCTCCAAATTACGTTTAACCCTCTGCACACGCAACAATTTAGCGCGTGGCCAACCATCGCCATTCCACTGTAGTGATGTGTATGCATTTAAATACTCGTTTTTTTTTTCATTTCGTTTTTAACTACGTTTTGGAATCGATCGGGACGTATCGTAAATAAATTAATAGATATATACAAGTAATAAATTAATGTCTCATAATAAACATTAATCTTTTAACACACAATTTTCTTTTTCAATGTAATTTGCTAAAAACTAATAATTTTTTATGCAAGAAGCACTAGAACATTGCTATGTATATAGCAAAAGAAAAAAAATACAAATTTATTGAAAATCTATAGCGGCATAATTTTCAACGTCGCTAGATTTAACAGGAGTGCGCAAGTTAATGTCGGTTGAAACAGGACGTCGGTGTGACATGCTCGAATTATTGTCCCATGAGCGGGAATAGCGGAGTGCAAAGGGTTAAATGGAGTTGCGTGAAGGTATTGGAATAAGATAACTATTAAAAACGTTCACTGCGCATCGGGAATGGTCAACCTTTTAGTGGTAGGCCGAATTAATTCATTATTATTAACAAAATGGCGTCGGAAACTGTTTTACTTTTTCTTTGTAAAAATCGTCTAAAAGCAATGTGGATCTCTTTGTTTTTTTTTTTAATTCCGCAGTTGATTGCCATTGAACGGTTCCGTCAAACCTGTTTTATTTTCTTTCAATGCATATGCAAACTTTGTGAAAAGCACTTGTATACGCATGGGGCCGTTTCATTTTTTAATCTGTAATATTATTTGTTGAATGCAAATTCTGTTTCGTTATATATCAAAAGCTCAATTATGAACAGTTTTTTCCAATTACGATTAACGTGGGGGAAGTTCCTTTTCCGTCACAAAACTGAGGCAATTTGTTTTTTTTTTTTTGTTTTGTACATCGACTCGAAACTTGACTACTTTTGGTGTTGCGACAAAGCGGTGACAGAATGTCTCCAAAATGGGCCGGTTGGGATTTCGCTTTCAAATTGAACGTTGGAAAGTCGTTAATACAAAGTTTATAATGATATATATATACATATATATATATGTAAATCCGTGTAACCATCTCTTTATTTTCGGTCAATCTGAGAGCAAAATCGCACCCACCCTGGATGCAGTGCACGTCCGTTTGCCATTGCCGAGTTGTAGAGGAAGCATTTTCTTTTGTGTTTACTAGTTTTTAAGTACTTTTTATTGACACAGGCCCATCCCGCTGGGGGTCGCTTGGTTTGCAATCAAGTGTACATAACCTTGAGGCAGATTGTACTACTATTAAAAGATTCATTTGAAATTCGTTGTTTTATTTCATTTTTATCAGCAATCTGCTGACACTACATCTCCATTTCGCATTGCACATGTTGTTAAGTGACGATGCTGTATATGACCAAGCTCGCACGACCAGATTACGTTGGCTCTCTCATGTATGACTAACGGAACGCAGCGATGCTGCTGTAGTGGCAGGTTGACATTGAAGGTAATAGGTAGGTAGAGTTTGAAAAACTACCACAATTCAAACTCGGCTACTATCGTTTTACGGGTATCGAACCTGGGACCTTCCCGTAACAATGCAAGCTGTAAATTACCGCACCACAGAGGCAGTTGAATTCGAATAACTTACAAAATGCTACAGTGACTCAAATCGACATGAATATTTTTCTTATGGCCATACGTGTAGCTTACCGAGTCCTCTTATTTGATGGCATCTTTGTTGGGAAGAATGCACCTCGGGGTTCGATTAAAATAAAAATATTAAAATCTTACCACACAATTGTTTTTGTTACTTATAGTCTAACACAGCGTTGATTTCACCTGATGTTAAGTGACTATGGGGCATTATATAGTAAACCGTGTTCGCCCAGAATACATCTGGCACACATGTACGACTGTCGAAACACAGCAATGCTGTTATTGCGGCAGATTGACATTGAGGGTGGTGGATAACCAAGCGGGTTTGAAAAACCCTACCACCTTTCAGACTCCCCTACTCTTATGACCTCGAAATCGAACACGGCACCTCCGCATTACAAGACAAGAGGCCAAACCGCTACGACCCGGAGAAATCTTTTAGTTTCACGATAATTCAAGTTTGTCAGTTCAAAATAAAAAAAAAATAGAAAGATATCATCTATTTATTGCTTCGAAATTGTGTACAAGTGTTAAATTACAAAATACATTTGTGCTCTGTTGTACAAATTTTAAACTCATAAAAAAAACATTATATGGGATATATCTGTCGCCATAGGTCAATTACGAAATTATTTTTTTTCTGTACAGCGCCAACTATTGAACAAAATTAATAATACTTATATTATTCTAACCGTCACTGCTTCCGCTCGCCCAAACGCAAAATGGTGTCTGGAAAAGGAAAATATTAATGCACGGATTTAGAATTTGTTTCTATTAATTTCATTTCTACCTTATATAATAAAATAAACAGGACGCAATGACCACCTCTCGATAATCGTGATCATTGGCCAATGAGAACGACCGCTATTGTAAAACAATCTCACTTAGAAAAAAAATTACGACTTGATAAAAACTACAATTGTCTCATGTGTGGCTGCGCCAAGTTCATGGGCAAGGTTCCATCTTTTTTTATCAGTTATGCCATAACACTCGGCCTCAATTTCACCTGATGATAAGTGACGAGGCCGTAGATGGTGAAGCCTGTTCGCTCAGAATAGGTCTGCCTCACATGTATGACTGCCGGAACACAGCAAATGCTGTTATGGCGGCAGATTGACATTGAGGATGGTAGCTATCCAAGCGTGTTTGAATAATTCTATCACAATCCAGACCGTTACTCCTGTGGCCCGGAACCTCTGCATTATAAGGCAAGTAGCTAAACCACTGCGCCACGGAGGCAGTCATATGTCTAGTCGTTCTAAATCTATATATTATTGAAACTACCGCGATTACTGTCCTTTTTCATTACACCAGTTTTATGGAAAATACAATTCTGTGCCGACATCGTTACATGAACTTGTATCAGATATATTTCATTCTTTATTCTGTATTTAATTTCGGGTTTTTTAATTGTACAATTACGCCAGTCCCATCATTTATTCATGAATATAGAGATTCGTTTTTTTTTTAATCAAAAAATCTTTAATCATGCGAGTACTATTTATTGTTGGCAAAAATATTTTCTATCATTCTTTTGATTACTTCGTAATTTAGTAAATTGTAATTTTTAGCTCTACCGACTGAAATGGTTGCGCACCTCTAGCCCTAGGCCAATGGTATACACTCCCTCTTCAGATGCACAGCGTTTCAAATGTTGCAATACACTTTCACTATCGGTATAAAATTATAATTTTAGAGACAATAGAGATGACAGTGCGTCAGAGATAACTAATAATAGCATTCACATAATGCTGATATCCGATGTGACATAAAAATGTGATATAAAAATGTTATCTGAGAAGGACTTAAATATGTACATGTTTCGATGGACTAACATGCTCGAATGAAAATGCAATTTATCACAATTTCACAAGTGCATCACTGCGTGAAACCTTTTGAAGATGCTAGTCGTTCCTGCGCCTTCTTTCGGCGTGCGCCGCATAGGGCTCCGGCACGAGCCTCGACTGCCAACGGTCGACTGCGACCACAGCCACAGCCGCAACAATCATCGCACCCAAGATCAACCCATTCACCATTACCTCCATCTTTGAATACAATTCATGTGAAATCACAAATCGACCTTAAAAAATTTCTATATGTAGTGGATACGCATATTGTGCGTATAAGCGAACTAGCTGCCATCAGCCCGCTTCTCTGGGCTTGGTAATTTTTCTTTTTATAAAAAAATTAATCCAACTCAAGCATCAATTTTCGTGTCCATCGACTCTGAGAACGAAACGTTTCATAGAAATTTGAACATTCTTTACATTGCCTTAAGAGGTGGAATTAAAAAAAAACCCTTTCTAGGTGGATACCTAGACATCACAAAGAACAGACCCTCCAAATTACACGTTTCCACGCCCGGCGATTTAGGCTGTGCATTGATGTGGGTCGGTCAACGAATATGCCACGACTTTGAACTTTATATGTATAGGTTGTTTAAAGCGGAAAGAAAATAAAATAAAAATATTTAGAGGCACCATGTTAACGCCAGCGTTTATTTCTCCTTTGCCTACATAAATATACCCTGTATTTTAACCTCTCCACGCCCCTGACCATATGTGGACGTTTAGTTTTGTATTTAAAGTAAATTGACATTAACACACAGATGAAAATCTTCAAAATAATTTATTTCATTATTTCTTCACCTTTCGTTACTTGACCACCGATGAAAATAAAATTAATAGGATGTTTTATTGAAATTTTAAAATTTACTTACGTTTCTCTTTTGTTAATTAAAAATCGTCCGCGAAGAGGTTAAAAAAAAGCACGTTTAGGTGATAAAAAATTTCGGAAAATAATAGTGCTAAGAAATTACTCGCTCTTTTCTATTATTAAACTCTATATTTGTGAATGCAGTCGCAAAAAAGTCTATGGTGAATGGAATTTGTAAACATAACAAGACAACTGGGTATGTACGTGAAATAAGATCTGTTCGAATAAAAGTTCTACATTTTCTGTTTTCGTAGAGACATAATAATGTCGTGAATTATATTAGGATTTGGTGCATATTTTTACCTTCGTCCGGAATCCTGTAAAACTGTTTCTCCATCGCAGAAAACCTTGTAAAGCACTATAGTCGTGTGTATTTTGTGATTAATTCCGTCGCGTAATGGTTTACCTGCTTCCAACACTAGTCTGGATAGTGGTACAGTATTCGAACCCGCCGTGCCAGCCACCACTCCCAATGCAATTCTGCCGCTGTAACAGCGCTCCGCGGTGTTCCGGGATTCGTACATGCAAGTCAATAGCATTTTAGGCGAACACCATACACCATCTATGATGTGGTTGTCACATAATATTAGGTGAGATTGTGGTCGAATGTTAGCCCACGACAGATAATAAATATCAACGTACATTTACATACTGTTTTATTTGTTATTTTTAGCAACCGCGTCCTTTTTTTTTAGTGATTTGATTTCAATTTTAGAGACCCGCCGCATTATGGTACAGGTTTATAATATGGAAGGAAAACATGAAATAAAAACAAAGCTCTCAAATGTTTCAACTTAAAATTGTTTAACATACAAAATATAAATTTCTTCGTCATTCCGAAACAGATCGGACGTGTTGCGTAAGATGGTACTGGACATTGCGTTCTCGGTTGTTAATACTCGCTCCTCCTTTGTCCCCTTAATGTTTTTGCGTCCACTTTTAGCGTCACCGTTTACTTTTAGCGCATCAGTAACACCAGCCGTTTGTGCTTTGATAAGGTTCTCGTTATCATCGTGCCGCACGTCTACTACAGTTTCTTCCTTAGGCCTTAATCTATTTTTACTATTAAATTTTATTTCCCCCGCTTGACTGTATAGATCTTTAACACTATCAGGCGTAAGGGCTCTATCTATCCTTCGATTTAATCGTTTATATTTCCGGCATAGTCTGGGCAACAATTTATTTTCGTGCCTTTTAAAGAATCCATAGACAAAGTCCGGGCCCGGTAGGTTACCTTTGAAGTGTCTCACTTTACGGCCCACCATATCCAGGTAACCTTTCACTAACGTCCTCAAATCGTAAGCGCTCAACTTATAACCCATTTCAGAGCAATGGTTCACTTTCCCTATAATGTATTCCTCCTCTTTGGCATTCAATACCGTTTGACCGCCACGTTTCTTCACAGTTCTCGTACTGTGTCTGTGCAATACAGATTTGGCAATGTTGTATTTAGCACCGATTTCGGCTAAAGAACATTTCGACGTTTTGTACTCTAGGACAGCTTCGTCTATAGTCATCTGGTCGCATACCCTGTGTCGCTTGCTGCGCGGCTTGTATGTCCGCGGCATCTGTAACAATTCCATGTTGCCATTTCATTCGTTGTTAACCCTTTGCTTTCCCATTTCGAGTGTGATACCACATCTGTTTATATCTCAGTTGCTCCTTTGTCGAGTTTCAATTGATATTTTTTGAAATATAAAACATATTTAAGTGGATGGTGTTTCTTACTCTATTTATCTAAATTGTATTATTCTTTAAAGTGAAATTAAACTATGACACTTGAAAGCCTTTGGAGCTGCTGGTAACCAAATCGAAATGTAATTCGGAGTGTAAAAGATTAAATGCTTGAACACGGCTCACTCATGCGCACCGATGATACCGTAAAGCTGGAATTAAGTTACTTTGTGCGCCGAGTAAGTCTTCAAGATGTATTTTAAAAAACGCTTTTCAATCATCAAAACACTAAACCTCACGACATACAATTTGTTTTTTTATCGGTTATGGGCTAACACTTAACTCCATTTTCACTTGATGGCAGCAGCGTGTCTTATTCCAACCCCGAGGATTTATACACGCATCTACATAAAAAAAAAAACATTAAAACATTTCATAGTTTCGCCATTTTTTTATCTTTATAACCGTATTTAAACAGTAGCAATTATGATTTATGCCCTGACTTCGACTATTACGTAGCCCTCGCCACTTGTCAGTTAGGATAAGCCAGCTCTCTGGCCAGAGTAATGTAGGAGA
>DWQX01004967.1:0-13939 GCA_018245475.1 Pharmacophagus antenor
ACGAGTGAGAAAATATATTACGTAAAGGAAATTGCACCTTCTCGTTATTGTGTTAACTTATGTTTTTATTGTCGTTTTGTTTTTATTGTGTAAAATTATAATATAGTATTTATTTTGCATATGAATGATCTCACGAAAAATGTCATGTATAAAAACGATATTCTCTGAACATCGAAAATAGTACTATGTGTAGCAAAGAGAATTAATTTGTTAATAAAACGGTCGACGACATGGTTTCCCAGGAAGAATTAACTAAAAATTTTATTAAAAATACAACAGTGCCTATCATTTTCCGAGGCTTTATTAGAGACTGGTCATTGTTCCAATGGACCTTAGATAAATGGTCTTCAGCTTTTGAAGAAAAAATTATTCCTTTTCGTTGTATGAAAAAAAAAATTGTTTCTCTGGAACCGTGCTGGGAGAGAATGTGCAGTAGAAAGTCAATGACATTTAATGAATTTATTATCAAAGCAGAATCCAGCGAAGAATGGATGTATTTTGACTATAAATATTTACAAGAATGGTTTAATGCAGATCATGAATTAAGTAAAGTACGAAACTACGAAATATTTCAGTCTGATTATACATTTTATTTATTTGTTAGCACTATTAAAAATGTACTCTGCTTAATCTCCATTATCTTTTTTGTATAATTTTGATCCATTGTATATATGTGTCGATACACATATACAACATGAGGGAAAACTATAAATCCTCTTTAAATTTTTATTTATGTTTAGGAAGTCTCATGGAAAAAATTTGGGTACCCTGATAAAGACGCTTCACATAGTACATTATGGATTGGTAGTAAAGGAGCCCACACTCCTGCACACCAAGATACTTATGGATATAACATTATAGCCCAATTGTATGGAAGGTCAGTTATAATCAGTAAAAATAATATATAAGTATTTATTACTGTCCAGTTGCAAAATGAGATTATATTTCTTGATTTATAATTTTAGGAAGCGTTGGATATTGTTTCCACCCGAAACTGGTAACATGAAACCTACTAGAGTTCCTTATGAAGAATCAAGTGTTTACAGTAAATTGAATTTTTACTGTCCAAATAATTTAGAACCTTTCAATGGTAATATCTTTCAAGTAAAATATTAAATAAATTTTCATTGAGATCATTAAATGTAAAACATTTCACAATAAGAAAATTTGTGTTCTTAACTATTTGGCCCATAATCATGAGTCTGACCCTTGGTAAGGAATTGGTTTCATGAATGGTAACCACTAGCTAAAATTACTATTTGTACCCAAACATTGTTCATTATTTGACAATTTCTTTTGTTGCATCAAAATATAGATGAGATGCAAAGTACACATTGGCACATGGCTGAACAGCTGAATGATGTGGTGTGCATTCTAATTTCTGATTTCTTATGTTTAAGATATGATTATGAAACAAATCTTTGATTTAATCTGATTATGTATTAAGCTATTGGATAGTATCTCTAATGAAAGAACTGAATAACAAATTATAGATCTTATTAATTTGGCCAAAAGTTTTGTTTTTAATGTAGCTGCCATGTCATTATTAGGTAATATTTAATATATATTATAATATGAAATTACTATAATGTCATTGGTTTCAGTGTTGACAGGTGCTAGATTGGTGGAACTAAGAGCAGGAGATGCCTTGATTGTACCCAAGGGGTGGTGGCACTATGTACAAAATCTTGATGATGTGAACATATCTATAAATGTATGGTTACCACATGTAAGTAAATTTAAATATTTGTTTCTCGAGTAACAATTAACATGCAAACAGTGGCTAAAAAAATCTGTAAAGAAAATACACAATAACAAAAATAATATTTAGGAAATTTAAATGGGTGACTTCATAGAACTTAGTATGATTACTGTTTTTGATTGTATAATTAATATGAGTGTTACAAAAATTTAAAATAATTACATATCTGGTTTAAATTTTATTTTAGGAAAAAGACACTTCAGCCCAAGTTTCAGAGGCTTTGATTAAAATATTAGTAGCGCAAGTGTGTAAGGATTTGCCTCAAGAGACTGCAAGGCTTCTGGTCAATCCTAATGAGGTATGATTATGTATTTTTTGTAGTACAAGGACATATTACTTTATAAATAACATAGTTTTATATATAAAGAAACAAATTTATGATAAAATTAAAAACAAATTTCACTTTTTAGGATGATATATCAGAAATGCCTCTAGCTGTTTTATTTTTGCAACTTGACACTGTGGTTAAGTCATATGTAGACAATAAGCGAAAAGCAAGAAGATACAAACGACAAAAAACTTGTGAAATTGGTTCTGAATCTGTCATCACCCTAGAAAATAAATCAGTTCTAAAATCAGTACTAGACAATAATGAAAATAATTTAGAAACAGCTGGTAATATGACAACAAAGGATTTGATTGATTTATTAAAAGACAACTTAAAATACTTTGCCAGTGACAGTAAGCAATTTGATGAAGATGAAGTAGAGGGAACCACTGATAAACTTTGTTTGACTAAAGCTGTCATTGACGCTTTCTGTCAAGGTAACGTTATTGATCTAGTGAAACAAAATTTATTTGAGCGACTTAACTGAAACTCTTCTGATGTGGTATAGTACTAGGAAATTGTAGACGATTGTATGCATAGGATAAAAAGTCTGTAATGTTATTATATGATATTGTGCAGAGCTTTTTTCTTATAAAATAATGTTAAGATACGAAAATAAGAAATAAAATAAAAAATGTGCATTTGTTTTATTTTTAATAATTTGTTTACCATGTGTGCTATGTATCGAACTTTCCAAGTGTTTTCTTCTTTTGGCTACGTCATAAAGTACATCTATGCCGTATTGTTAAATCCATTTTTTCGGTAGAATTATCGATCTAATCCAGTTATTTTTTTGAAAGTATTCGCGTGATCCATAAACATAAGAGATAAATAAGTATAATGCTGCATGGTACATACCAATAGGAATGAGTATTTTCCCAAATTATTTTTTTCGTAATTAAATTATGTGCAAATACGAAATAGTTTAAGAATATATATAATGTAATAAAAACTTAAAGGAACATAATAAATAATACCACCTTTAATTTCCAAAATTTATTTATCTAAAATAGATTTAGAACGTAATATTAATAATATAACGTAATGTTAATGTTATCACTTACTCTTGACATCACTTTTTTTCTTAATGTAAGTTTTGTAATAAAAATCACCAAATAAAATCACCATAAAAAGGTTTTGAGGAATTAGGATGTATGCTGGTTGTCTGGGAATTGAGCAGTCATTGGCGGTTACAAGCACTAAGAAATGTAGCAGCAGAATGCTAAATTGAATCTGTAAAATCAAAACAATTTTGTTACTAATCTGCGTTTGTTAGTAATCAGCGCCGGATAAAGTGGCGAGCAAACTGGGTGGCTGCTCGGTGTGTCAAATTCTGAAAGGCGAGATTGCTTCACAATCTTATTTTTTTTTTAATTTAATACTTTAAAATTGATTATGCTGTTCTATATGTTGCATCACTTGTAAGTAAATAACTATTATTTTAATTTATTAATGAACATTTTTTTTACACATATATTGTTTAAATTAGATTTCGCCTTTTTTTTCAAAAATCCGGTCTGTTATTAATACCTAGTAATTAATAATTAATTAATATTAATAGTAGTAATCAAAAATTGCGTTTAACTATTAAATTGGCATTGGTGTCACCATTGAGCACTGAGCATTCATTCATATAACAAAGGCTCACATTCAATTTGGATCAATATTCCGTTCCGTGTTTCAAAATTAGTTAAATTATTTATACAATTAACATTACATAACAACATTACACAACAGATTTATCCATAATTTCTTTTTTTTGTAAATATTGTCAACCTTTGAGTGGTAAAGAAGTAATAAAAGGTATCAAGTATGCGTACACAATGCTTCGTAATGTGGTAGTTGAATTGGCCAGACATTATTCTGCCGGTGCATATTAAATTCTATACGTTTTATTATGGATTGTTTGTAATAATCAAATATCGCACTAAAACTGTATAAAGCTTATATAATGTGGCATTATCTGGTGACAGAAGGAACTAGCTGGTATACAAAAAAGCTGCTATGGCGGCAGATTGACATTGAGGATGGTAGTTCACCAGGCGAGTTTGAAAAAATCGTTTTAGCATCGCCGCTGCTGGGTTCGGTGAAGTTTGCGCTGTTAGTTTTTGACGACTATTACAACTTCATCGAAGCTGGCTTAGCCTAACTGACAAATGGGCGAGCTACATGATAGTTGAAGTCGGGGCGCGACTATCGTTCGCCTGTAACGCGATACGAGGAGGCGAGAAGCGCCCGCGGGGTATCTAGTGTACGCGTTGTGCGAGTTTTGTTTCCGTCCCGCGCGTCGGCGAGCGAGACGAGGACCATTAAGGTGTGTCGGTGACTGGTATTGTAGGTGCATGTGGTGTTGTGCATCGAGTTGATAGTTTGAATATTTTCTTTGTCTGACCCGACCCTTCCATAGAGACTAACTAACATATTACGCGGATGACGGTAGGATAAGCGTAGATTTGGAATCGGCTAGTAATCGACTATATTAACGATCAATTTATTGAGCTGGTGCATTCCTACTTGAAAATGAATGAGATTGATGAACTGTTCGATCGTGGGAAGGCGAAGGTCACTGTGCAGGTCTATGTTCCTTTGGTACTACTCGGTAGCGAGCCGGGTGAAGCGGTTCTGGAGGACCTGCAGGGTCTTGACGACATCGTGCAGGTACATGATCATTACACTCGCGTAGGTCAGGATGGGCCTAGCGCAAGTCTTGTAGAGCACCACTTTGTGGCGAAGAGAGAGCTTGCTCCTTTTGCATATCAGGGGATGTAAGAGGCCTAATACTGAAGCCGCCTTACTCCTGACGCTGCGGGCGTGGGCTGAAATGTGAGGTGGCGCTCTAAAATGACGCGGAGGCCTTTGACCGTGTGTTTGCAGGGAACGACGCGGCCGAAGAAAGAGATTTCTCCCGAGCGAGCAGCTTTTGCTGCGAGATGGGCGGAAATGGGTGAAGTGCAGGCCTTCGCTCTTCGTCGCGTTGATGTCGATTCTCCAGGTATGAAACCAGGCTCTGAGGCGCCTGATCGCCGTCTAGAGGGTCCGCACCAGCTTAGGAAGGCTATAGCCCGAGATGTAGAGGGCGGTGTCATCCGCGAAAAGCGCGAGATTGACAGCAGGGTCCTTGGGGATGTCGCTGGTGTAGTGCGAAGAGAAGGGAGGAGAGACAGGATCCCTGGGGGACCCCCGTTCTGATTTGGCGGCTCGACGAGAGTTCGCTGCCAACGCGATAGCGGAAGGTACGATTCGACAGGAAAGCTTGTATGATGAAAACGAACCTGTCTGGCACTTGGAGAGCTTGAAGCACACATCGAAGAAGACGGCGAGTTTGAAGTGGTCTTCTGCGCGAGAAACCGCTGAGGACGTATTCGACCAGTTTATGGCGAACGCAGGAGTGATTTAGCCATAAGCCGAACGGGAAGGAGATTTCTCTCCTCGACGAGCCTACGAAGTCGCGCTTGGATGAGGGGCTCGTAAACCTTCCCTAGTAAGGAGAGAAGGCTGATGGGGCGGTAGCTAGAAGGTTATTGGGTTTGCCGAGCTTCGGGAAATCTATCACAACGGCTTCTTTCCAGGCATTCGGGAAGGAGGAGCTGGAGAGTCGGACGTTGAAAATCCACACTGGCAAGATGATCAGCTGTGCGGGGAGACACTTCAGCGTCCTCTTGGAGACGCCGTCGTAGCCGGGAGCGGATTTCGACCCGAGTCCCTTGATGAGGTCGAAGACTTTGTCCACAGTGACTGGCTCTAGCGTAGGACCCTCCAGAGGGAGGGAAGCCCTACATGCCGATTCTGCCTCCACTGCCTCCGAATGAGCAGGGTCGGTGGGCGACAGTCGGCGAGACAATCTGCCTTTTCAACGTTGTCGAAGGCTAACGATCCATCGACGTCACTAACTAATGGGGGAGTGGCGTAGGCGTTACTCATGGTCTTGAGGCACCTGGCCAGGCGCCAGTAGGCGTCCTGGGGGGCTCGAGACTTTCGAGCAGTGAGTCCCACCTGTCCGAACGATATTCTTTAATATGCTCTTTGATCGCCCTTTGAAGGTGACGCACTTGGACACGATTCACTTCGGAACGGTACCTATCATAACGCTTTATGGCGGCGTTTTTAGCTCGGATAAGTCGGCGGATGTCGTCGGGGAGTGCACCGAATTGTGGCTCCAACTCGGGCACTACCCGCGTACATTCGTCGACTGCCGAGTTGTGACTAGTGATGGATTCGACTGCCCGTACGACTGCGTCGGGCGAATCGATCGAGTCGGGGATCTCGTACTAGTGCTGGTAATGTGTGACCTGAAATTTGACCTCTAGGCGTCGCTAGATGACGGAGGTTTTGGTCAAAGGGACCTCACCGCCGCACTGGCCCACCTTGATGATGACTGGGCTATGGTCGGATATGAGCTAACGATTCATCTCGATAGAGTGGACGGGTAATGTAACGTCCTTAAGAAGCTATGTCTATGGCTATGTCTTAGTCAGATGGCTGCTGATTGCGGTCCACGCACTTACGCGTCGGTGAAACAGGAGCCAGCATGAAGAAGTTAAGCTTCTCCACGAGTTTAAAGAGGGCGTTCCCATTGGCATTGCTACCGTCAGGTTCCAGAGTAGTGTACCTGCAGTTGGAATCACCCGCATGCAACACAGAAGGTCCGAGATCTAAAAGAGACCTCAGGTCGGACGGGAGAATCGCCTTTGTAGGAGGGAGATAGTACGAGGCTGTGACTAATGAGGGATGGCTGGTGACGCCTTCCTTGCACGCGAAGACTTCTAAGCTGCCTAGCTGCGGAGAATCTATGGGTATGCAATACAGTGACTTCTTGAAGTAAATAAGAGTGCCACCCTTACTATTAGTTAACATGTCGTTCCGGATCCAGTGAAAGCTATGACAGAATCCCTTCAGGATGGCTTGAGAAAGGTCTGTTGAACTAACATGACGTCGATGTCTTGTTGCCGCAAAAACGCTCTTATTTTCTCCTTCTGAGAAGCCAGGCCGTCAGCGTTAAACGTTGCAACAGTCAAAGATCTGGGGTGTACCCGGCCTAACACTAACGGGAGCATGAATGTGCCCCAGACAAAATCAGCTTCAAGCGCGCGCATCGTGGTGTAGTGTTCCGCTAAAGCCGTCAAGCGCTCATGTGCGCTCCTAGCCTCACAGAGTTGAGGGTCTAGGGCATAAATGTCTTGGATGTTTATGCCCGATAGATAGCTCGAAAGAGCGGCTATCACCTGTGCAGGGCTTCGTTCCGATGAGAGAGCCGGTTTGGGCAGGGGTTGGGCAGGAGGGGGGGAGGACGCTTCAACAGCGGGGGCCAAGCCCCAGCCGACTTAGCAGTGGGAGGTTCGGAACGGATGTGCCCGATCAGCAAGGGTAGCGTCGCCTGGGGCGAGGTGGAGGCACAATGCCTGCGCCACGGTTTCCCTCGGGCTGTTTGGGGTGTGGTGCGTCTTTTGCGCGGGGCTTTAGGGCACCAGCGATAATTAGCGGGATGCCCCTCCGTTCTGCACAGAACGCAGCTGGGCGGGGTGGGTGTATCAGGAGTGCGGGTGCCGTAGTCCCCTGTGCATTTAACACATCGGGACGGGCGAAGCAATTACGGGCCGAGTGCCCGTACAGTTGGGAGCGATGACACTGGCCAACTATCGAGCGCTTGTGCGGGACCAACACACTGTCTTACCCTCCGGAGTGAGGGGGAGTGTCACCAGAATAAGCGGAATCGCTTTATGCGTCCGCTGACTGGTCATCCGCCGCCCTTCAATGACGGGGATGGCTTGTGATTCGAGGTTCTGGACGACCCCATCAAGGAAAACTTCCAGGGGGATGCCCCGGATCATCACACGCAGCTGCCTGAAAAACGAAGCTGCCTGTGCTCAGTGTTGTGATCACAACACTAAGCACAGGACACGCCCGAACCGCGCATTCATGGCCTCCTGCGTCGCGGTAGGGGGGGAGGTGGCGACGACGTGCGAGTGAGCAATGCTTCTAATGCGATTGCATAAACCCCGCCGAAACCTGACTGAATATTACACACGGCAGCAGTCGGTGGACACCGGATCGATCCCTAGCTATACGCGTACGGGAAACTCACCAATACGTTAAAGAATCCCCGTGTATGCCGAGGGCAGCCACGAGGACGAAACAATAACACACACAGCAACCGTAATGAAAATTGCGCAAAGCGAATGACGTCATTTCATTAGCAGTCACGAGAGCGGACGTGCGGTACGGGCCGCTATCGGACTGCAACTGTTTTAGTATCGATACCCCCCTTAACCACGTAGCCTCGGAATCGAACCCGAGACTCTGGCGTTATAAAGCAAATAGTAAACCCCTACACCATTGAGGCAGTTATACATCTTCATCACACACATTACTACCTGTAATTTTACTTATGTAATGTTTATGATAAAGATTACGTGCGTATTTAAATGTGACAATAAGACTGCATCTGTGGCGCAGTGATTTACCCGCTTGCCTTGTAACGCAGAGGTCCTCAGATCAATTCCCGAAACACAGAAGTAGTGGAGTCTGGAACGAGAAAGAGTTTTTTAAACCCTTCTGGCTAGCTTCTACTCTCAATCTCATTCTGCCTACATAACAGCATTGCTGTGTTTCGGTAGTCATACATTTGAGAGCCAGATGTATTCTGGGTGAACACGCTTCACCATCTACGGCTTCATTGTCACTGAACATCAGGTGAAATCGAAGCTCTTTATTAGCCCATAACCGATAAAAAAAAACTCACAATTTGTATTTGCGTAACGTGTTTCTTCCACCATATTGATTTCTTGTATGATTCGTCCCAAACCGTCAGCAAGTAATAAGTGTACATGATAATGTGAACGAACGAGTTTAATGGTACCAATAGGGTCATATGTCCACCTGTGAATAAACATCATTTATATAAATAATTTGGTTACTTTAAATGTTTATTAGTATTGTCCTATTACTTTTTCCTTCTGTTTTAATTACGGATGCTATGAATTTCACAACGTAAATGCATGCAGGCAATATCTCTCGTATGTAACTTAATATACCAGGTCACTCAGAAAGTATTGCGACAAAAAGTTTTTTTGTATGTGAGGCCAGTTATAATTTATTTAAAAACATGATTTCTTATAAGTAAAAATGGATACGTTCCAAATTCAAAACTTCGCTCCACATTTTTTGCGAGCTAATTAAAATTATCGTCTCATTGGAAAATGGATTTGTGTTGACAACATTTTCGCGCTATGATTTTTTACGATTTTAAGTGTCGCCTGAAACCGGACGAATCGTAAGATAGAGTTCAAATGGAATTCATGGATCTAAGGAAACCGTGTATCGTTGGTGTAATGAATTTAAGTGCGGTCGACTAACTTTGGGGGATGAAGAAAGAAGTGGTCGCCCTTTGACGGAAGAAAACGTGCTAGTAGCGAAAATTTTAATCCAAGACAATATATGAGTTAGATACCAAGAGATTCAGCATATACTGCAGATTGGAACAGGAAGCCTTCGCGAGATTCTACACGTGCATCTTCGGGTGCGGAGGAAAGTTTCACTGTGGGTGCCGCACAACCTCACCGATGTTCAGAGCAGGCAGGAATGGAATGGTGCCATGATATAATAGACAAATTTGAAGCAAGCTCGTCTCGGCGTGTTTACGACATCGTTACAGGTGACGAATCCTGGATTTATCAATACGATCCCGAAGCGAAGCGCCAGTCGACGGTTTGGGTTTCAAAACGAATCAACGCCTACCAAAGTAAAGCGACCTAGAAGCAGAGGGAAGATTTAAATCGCGAGCTTTTTCAATTTGACTGGTTGCTTGGTGTCAATTCCTTTACGAAACCAAAGAAGCATTAATGCCGACTGGTATACAATCAAATGCTTGGCAGAAGTTTTCTCTGTTGTGGGCAACAAGCGATCAAAAACGGCTCCATGGGCTACTGTTCCACCACGACAATGTGTACGCCCACACCGCAATCAAAACGAGGGATTTCCTAGACAGCACACCGGTCAGACTCCTGGGTCACCCTCCTTACAGCCCTGACCTAGCACCGTGTGACTTCTTATTCCCAAAAATAAAAAATCAGTTCAAAGGGATACAATTTTCGTCGCCGGATGATGCGCTCTCAGCGTTCGAGCAGTCTGTAAACGAGATGTCTGCGGCGGACTGGAAAAAGTATTTCGAAAACTGGTTGAGACGCATGAAACTTTGTATAGAGACTGATGGAGAGTACTTTGCAAAGATGTAATAAAAATATATTTAACTGTAGAACATTTTTTTAGTGTCGCAAAACTTTCCGAGTGTAGTGTATGTATGTAATTACCTGGTACCCATTTTACCATTCCCCAAGCGACTGCAACCATTCCAAAATGATGGTATACGTGCAAAAATGTAACTTGATTGTGTTTTTTCCTTAAAACGAAAAATACCTGTAATAGCAAAAAAAAAACAGAAATCAAATGAGACTTGACCTTAACAATTTCTCACGATATGAAGTGACAGCGGTCGTAGATTCAAGTAGTAAAGCGTGGTCGCTCACACATATGTGACTGAACACAACAATGCTGTTAATCTGTCGCCAAGATTGATACTGAAGGCGGTAGCTAGCCATTTGGGTTCGACAAAACTCTATCATCCAAAGTCACATGGCCTGGGAATCGAATGTAGGACCTCCATGTTACAATGTAGGCGGTAAGCCACGGACTCAGTTAAATCATTATTTTCGTAAGGTAAATGAAGTGTGATGTTTTATTTTAGATAAAGTATATGCTGAAATTAACAGTATATCTCGTCTAATCAACTTTAACAGCGAAGTTGTGAAAAGGGCAATGAAGAAGCATAAAAAAATTAGTTTGTCAGAGGTATCGCTTAAATCCATTTAATCTATACATATATAGAATACAATTATAACTTAGCCGAATTTGTACATTGAATATTGTAGTGAAAATAATTCTTTTTCGAGTTTTTGTAAGTCCCTTTGTCCGTCAATCGCGAAAAAACTATTAACCTGATTTTCACGAAACTTGGCAAGTAGGTGACATATGGTATGGAATAATTATTAGGTTACTTTGTATCTCGAAAATATTAAAGATTACTGGGGACCGTAAAAAAATATTTTCTTTATACCTAATTAAATGAAAGTAGTAGAATATCAAAAAAACTGTTTTTGTATTAATTTTGGGTCAGTTTTTGTCCCGGAAAAATAAAGCATTCCCATAGATTTATTTATACTGTGTTTAGTTTGACAAGTAACCATTAGATAGCGTTATTGCTAAACTTTCAATTTAAGAACGTAATACAATTAAGAAGTCTACCCACTTAACAAATTATGTTCAGCAAAAAGGTAACACTATATTCATTGACTGTTAGGCGGAACGAAGTTCGCCGGGACAGCTTGTGTTGTGATAATTTGGTGCATTAAAAAATATAAATCATACCGTGTCCAGTAAATCAATCATCTTAATTACAAAATATATGTAACAGACTTTCCAAGCGTATTCAATACTTTCTGGTCCATTACCAATTGGTTGGCAAACCATTTTGTAGTGACTCAACCATCCCAATTTTAGACTCTGAAATTAAAACATCTATAATTTTATTTTTTTTTGTTCTACTTTTCGTCATTATTGTAAACCCTTGAACAACCTCTATCTCTAAATATATAGAGATTGCCGTAAGCCATTTGGACGATAACTAATACAATTATGATGAGTAAGTTGTAAAGATTTTGGGGGACTAGCAACAACACTTATTTTCAAAGTGGGCTGAAATAAATTTTATTTCTTTCTCTCTCTGATTCATATATTAAGCTATGTGATACCATAGCCTTGTCGTGTTTATTTTACAAACATTTTAAATAATACTTTAAAAAAGAAATATAATTTTTACTAACTTGATAAACAACATACACACAGAAAAATATTTGAATAATGTTATAAATAGCTATTATTTTCCGTAAATCATAGGCAGGTCGATTTTTCATGTATTTAGGCAACCAACGTAGTACTCCTAGTAAATATATTACAATGATAGCCAAACCGGGCCAAGGCGTTTTCATTAAAGGCCAATTTTGTGTTATGACTTCTGAAAAAAATTTTAAAACTAAATTTGTAAAATAAGATTTCCTAGATATGTGCAAATGTTTGTGACAAGTCTATGAAAATGGAATGATCTATTTATTACTTGTTATCAACTGTAATGTGTTTTAATATGTTAATAAAGGGTGCCTCAGTAAGAGTCCACTTTTTCATTTTAAAATAAAAATGTGTTTCATGATAGAGTTGTGATATTTTTATTGTATTGTACAGAATACATGTTCCGATTAAGTATGGAATAAAATATCAAGTAAATGACCCCTACGGCTTCAATGACAAGCCATTACTCTATTCATTAAATTTTCCATGACTTTTGCACAGAGATGTGGCTGTATCTCACCGATGACACGTTGGATTTCCGATCTGAGTGCAGAATGTTTCGGGTTTATTTGCATAAACCCAAGATTTCGCAGAACTCCATAGAAAAAAATAGCATGATCTTGGTGGCCAGTTGACATGAGAATTTCGTGAGATAATGTGTTCTGGAAATCGTTGCTGCAATAAGTTGATTGTTTCATGCATGGTATGGCAGGTTGCACCATCCTGCTAAAACCACATGTTGTCTAGAATCATGCCGTCCATTTGAGGCCACATAAAGTCAGTTATGATATTCCTGTAACAAATGCCATTCACAGTCACTGCAATTTCGGCCACATTTTCAAAAAAGTAAGGTCCAATCACGCCTCCTGACCAAAATCTGCACCAGACAGTTATTCGTTGTGGGTGCATTTGTTTCTCATGGATTGCATGAGGATTTTCTGAGTCCCAAATTTGACAACTGTGTATTCACGAAACCATTCTTATGAAAATGCGCTTCATCGGAGAAAATGACTTTATTCGTAAAATTGGTATCGACTTCACTTTGCTCCATTACCCATTGAACGAATTGCCGGCGCTTTCCGTGGTCTGCTGGTTTGAGCTCCTGAATTAACTGAATCTTGTACGCATGAAGGTTCAGATCTTTAGTCAAAATTCACTGCGTAGTGCTTTGTGAAATTTGAAGTTGTTGAGAACGATGACGAATTGATGTTTTCGGGTTATCGGCGACACTCACGTTTACAGCAGCAATGTTTTCAAGAGACCGACCTGTACGTTGACGCAAAGGATTCTTATTAGCCATAACCGACCCAGTTTCTTCAAATTTTTTGACTACTCTTCGAATGGTTGACACATTAGGTGCACTTCCTCGGTTGAAAATTTTGCGAAGTTTGTGAGCGGTTTTAGCGTAGCTTTCCCCATTTTACGTAATGAGTTTTCGCAATTATAATACATTGTTCTTTCGAAAAGTGCTCCATTTTCAATAATCGTGATAAATAGAGGTGACAGCTGTCAAATTTCAGAGTTGCCACTTGCATGAGAAAAAAAAAATTCTAATTTTACAAAGTGCACTCTTACTGAGACATCCCTTATAATTTTAATACGTTACACTGTCAATGAAACCCTGTCAAGTTTTAATCTTTTATTCACATAGTACTCAAAAATGCTGTTTTTTTTTACTAAAAAGTAGAACCGACGAAAAATACAAACTCAAAAAAAAACAAAAAGCTAGGACAGAAATTATGAAGAGGGACTAATCAATATGTTTTATATTTCTAGCGTTACACTTGAAATAATTTTTTTTACTCTTTAGGATATGAAGTTTGTGTAATTTTATTTATAAAAAAAAAATATCAAAATATAACCCAACTAAAATTAACTGATTAAAAATATATGTTTCCTTTTCTTACCCACCAGTTTTTATATTATATTTTATATTTAGTTTTATATTATAC
>DWQX01004968.1:0-13936 GCA_018245475.1 Pharmacophagus antenor
AGTCATTGTCCGACGTCAAAAAAAGACCTCTGGAGGACTTTACAAGAGAGTTGGA
Source organism: Pharmacophagus antenor (assembly GCA_018245475.1). Taxonomy (NCBI): domain Eukaryota; kingdom Metazoa; phylum Arthropoda; class Insecta; order Lepidoptera; family Papilionidae; genus Pharmacophagus; species Pharmacophagus antenor. The sequence continues at coordinate 56 of DWQX01004968.1, forward strand.
ACAATGTTTCACAAGAAACTAGTAACAAACTAGTAGCCCGGTTACCAAGATTGGTCAAAAAAGTTATAAAAAGTAAGAGAAGATTTTTCGACGAAAAGTTAGTTTAAATAATATATTTTTTTTATATTAATAATAATGGCAATTATTGTACTTTTTTAATTATTTTATGTTACATAACAAGTTCCCTATTTAATAAGGTAAATAAATAATTTATAGAGCACTAACTGTTGGAGTTTTATTCAATATTGTAATTTTTTCTAGGTGGTCTCAAACTTTTGTCCGGCAGTGTATATACACGTTATGCTTGTCACCGCTTTTGTACGTCAAATTTGATTTTACATCTTGTGTGTACCATTGAAACTGTTGCATAAAACATATCGTATTACCTTTGTGGTTGCCTCGAAGGCAAAATTATAGTAGGTTGTTACATAGTAATATCAAATGTAAAATTATTCGACTGAAATTCGACTCACACAGAGGTATGCGGCTTCATATATTAAATATTCGTTGTGTATGAAGAAATTATAAATCTTTTATTATTGCCTTTATGAAAATTTTAATTGGCTGAAACTTTGTCATTTAAAAAGATGATGCGGATTTGTATTCGGATTTATGAATACAAAAACCCTGCTGCCCACTTTCTTTGTAATCTATTTAAGCAACTGACTGCCATTTCGATTTAAACTCACTTTTCAGCATTCGAATGGTTTTAATCAGAAAATTCTTTGGCGAGAGTTCTTGATTTCACATTTTAGTACCGTTTGTATCTTGTCTACCTCCGTCGTACAGTGATTAATAGATCGCTTTCTTGTAATACGTACCGCATGTGTAGTGGAGTCTAGATAGTGAGGGTCTTACGAAACCGCCTGGTTAGCTGCCATCGTCAATATCAATATGTGTTCATAAAAGCGTCCTTGTGTTCGGAAAATCGAACATGTGAAAATCATAAAATTCTAGGTGAGCGTATTTTGGTACTATACAAATACATAAGATAATAAAGATTTTTTATTTTTATAGCAAGCGCGTTTCATCATTTATGTGCTCATAGACACTTAATATCATGAGAAATATTAGCCCATGAAAGTTTTACCTCGTTTAATAAAATTTAAAAACACAAACTGTTGAAATTTTGTAGAATCTAAATCTGTCAGTGTTTATGTATGCAATATGTGGAAGATAGTTTGGCCAATTTGTTTATAAAATTTGTTCACTGAAGCCAGAGAAAACACTTGCAGCATATGCAATGCAGCAAGAAAAGTGTTTTCTCTGGTATAATAATAGGGAAGTGGAGAGAGGCAATAAACTGTTGTCAGCGGTTTTGTTCACATTTGTACCGTCGACATATCTCATGCAGCTTTTCTAAAATATCTTTAACATAGCGGTCTCAACTCCACTATAATCAATCCCGTATGTTCCAGTATATTAGTGCTCGCCGTCTCTTGCCCGTTTTTCTGGGCGAGGTGATTCATTTATTGGATATTAAGATCCACTTCTAGTATGTGCTCACAATGTCTATCGGTTCAGAGAATAAATTCTATTGAAATTTGAATCGCCTATTTCCTCCTAAGGGGTGGAATTAAAAAAAACCCTTTCTTAATGGAATTTAGAATATAATAATAATAAGACATTATTAATAAAACAAATGTAGTTTATTACGCGGGGTATTAGCAACTATGTTTTCTAGTATGACAGTGTTAACATTACAAAAAATTATTGAATATACCACAAATAGGAGTTGTAACATTTGATGTATTATCCCATTTAAATTCAATTAACCATGGCACATAATAAAAAAAATAAATAAATACACATATATAATCATATTATATTCGTACCTAACATTAAACGTCACATAATTATTTATCCCATATGAGGGATTAGAACTTACCGAAATGATTTATGTTTGAATTTCCCCCGTTAATGCTCATAAAAAAGCTTCTTATTACATTTAGGGTGAGAAAAGTCACCGTTTCTAAGTGATCATTGCGAATAAATATCTGAATTTCTCTTTATGTTTGGCATTTTCTTATAATGTAGCGTTATGTTATATAGGTATACACGTACGTAATTTTAACTATCATGGCATTTTTACGACTACATATTGATTGCTTCCGTGGCGCAGTGGTATACCGTTTGCATTAAAACGCGAAGGTCCCGGGTGCGATCCCCGAGCCACACGAGTAGTGGAGTTTGAATGATGGCAAAGTTTTTCGAACCCGCCTGGCTAGCTGCTATTCTCACTATCAATTTAAAACCATAACAACATTGCTGTGTCCTGGCAGTTATACATGTGAGAGTCAGAAGTATTCCGGGCGAACGCGCTTTACCATCGACGGTTATGTTATCAATTAAGATCAGGTGAAATCGAGTTTAATTAAAAAACATAAAGGCTATCATAGTTGAGTACAGCAAAGTTCATGTTTTCAAAGAGTCGTATAAATATTTGTTCAAATATAATTTTTTTAAAAAAAAAATTACGAAATTTTGATACTATATTGCAGCACAATATGATAATTGTAGCTATCATCGAATCAACCTGCGTTCACGAGTTAATTTTGCGTAACAACTCATGATGGAAATTAATACTTCTCTGGTAAAGCCTGATTATAAAGCGGGCTACTGAAGCTCTTTTTACACAATAAAACTAGCCTACGTACTCACTTTATTTACAGGTTACGTTGTATATATCAAACTAGTCGCTTGTATTCATTATTATATTCCATACTTTCATCTTCGATAATTTTTTTTGGTGTGACGTTGTATAGAAGTGGAATTTTTAATGCACAATGGACTAAAACATAAAAAATGAACATTATTGATTTTAATGAGGTTTAAATTGAATCAAATTCGCCTAAAATACTCCTCTGCAAGCCGAAGCAGCGGCGCTAATATATTGAGAAATGAACAATAATAAAGTATTAGTTGGACTGATGGGTTAAAAGCTGTTATCATCTAACCTCATTTTTGTGACCACAAAATCGAAACAGCAAAGCAAGCTAATTGACAACTACACCAAGGCGGAAGTAAAAATCAAACAGTGTTATTGTTCATAATAATAAAAATAAGGCATTAAAATTTAATCACACTACAAATTATCTGTAGGTCACACAAAATTAAAATCTCGTCGACTTAAGAACACTAAGGCTGCTTGATAACTCTTGAAAGGTATTCTTCTGATTCAATCTTGTAATTCGTGATATTTCTTATATCTAATTGCGTTCGAGCCCGCTCATTAATTTATCTTATTTTTAATACGAAAATAATTAGTGCCGGCTTATTTCTTAACTTCGTTAATTACAACAAAAAACTCAAGCGACGCGCGGCCACAGACGTCCTCTTTTTTTATTTCGTCTTTTATATTTAAGAATAATTAATTAATTCAGTTTAGTTAAATCGGGTTTTACGTTGAATACCGCTGTTATATTGTCAGTAGAAATAAGACTGTTTAATAAATTGTTTAGATGATAAATTGTTGCCTAAAATATTTACATTGAAGTAACGAAATCAAGATTTAAGTGATTTAAAAAGTATCAAATAGCGTCTTTGTTGTGGCTAGCAATAAATTGATTCTCATTTCTAAGAACGGATAGCTATGATAGATAGATACGGATAGACGGGAGACGGATAGATATATAATATATCATGTTTAGGGTACCTCACGCCAAGGGTTACACGGAATCCTTTTACTATGCCTCTGACATCCGTCTGTTTGTTTGTCTTTTGTCAGCGGGCTCTATATTATTTATCGTAATAGGTTGAATTTTTTAAAGATGAAAAATGCCTATTTCTATTGCGGGAACAAAGGACAAACAATAAAGAGAAAATAATATTTACAACATAAGTAATTTTATTAACGTTTATGGTATGGAACTTTTTGCAGTGCAATACGCACTTGGACACGCACTTGGCCATTTATCATCGTATATTTTCACAATCGTCTTGCAATTTGCTACAGAAAATTTTTGTGGAGAAACTCTAAACTAGAAGTTATTATTTCGATTGTAATAGATACTTATAGGATTTGTTGTTTACTCAGATGTTAAAGGTCAACTCAAGGTTACAAACATGTCAGCTAATGACAGTTATTGATGGAGACGGCTTATGAGATTAAATATATCGACCATGCACGCTCTAGGCAAGGCTTTTTTCATCCATACGCCGACGGGATATCACTGAGAGGATTGATCGATTACGAAGTAGGCTGCGTCAAGGACAGTTTTGTGAAGATGATCGTACAAGAAATGTTGATTTTCTTTTTTATTCCATACAAATTGTCTTGATATGTAAATGCAGTTATGTCTAAGGTTTTTTTTGCTGTAAACATTGGTAAATATTCTGAGTTTTTTGTATTTATTTTATACCTTAGGTATATAATGTAGATGATTGCATAACAAGGTGCTCAGTAAAATTGTGAAAAAAGTACAATCACTCAGTGGCGATACTATTGTACAAACCGAAAAGCTCAGCATTTCTTCTCATAGAAAAAATACATACAAAGTAATAAGACAAAGTCGTTGGACGAACACAAAGATAAAATAATATATCACATAATGATGTTTTTATTATGTAGATTTATATTTAAGTACTGCCCTAAAGGCACGACACTACTATCACCATTTTTACTGACAATTAAAACAACTTAAAATATTTTTAGGCATTCTTATTCATGAAATATTTGTAATATTTGTATTTTTTAACAAAGCTTTGATTAAAACATATAATACAAAAGTGCAGATGTTGAAGAAAATTAGACATCAATTAGTAGATTATTCATATTTCACTCTACTTACTAGATCATTTGGAATCGTATTATTTCCAGAAGCATAAACAGTTCATTCAATACATTTCTTGTTTAACTCCACGTCAACCAGAAATTCATAAATTAAGTCCGGATGTACAGCAAATTGTTTACTTGTTTGTTAAAATTATTTGGCAAAATTTTCAACGAATTTAAGACTAAAAGTTATTTCGATGTAGTTTTAAAAAGTTACTAATCACAATTACCATATTTCACAGAATTCTCTTCACTTTTTTGATAATTGTGTAGTTCTTAGTTCGAGTAATAATGAAATTTATATTTTAATTCTAGATGTCGATGTCGTATTTATACATTTAGTAAATTTATTTTCATATGTAGTTTAAACGTCAAAATCAAAATACACTTTTAAATTATTTATCTTAGGGTTAATCAAACGAGGGTGTTGAGTTGATAAAAAAGAAGTGAAAATTTAAACATTCTTGAACACAACGTAACGACTAAACCAAGAAGAAGCACTTGTATTTCAGTGCTTATAAATAAGTGGTTACATTAAGGATGCTTATGTAGCACCAAGTTATAACGTTAAATACTTCTGTTTTTTTGTAGATGGGTAATCAGGGTCTTCATTATCATTTGAATTTTTTACTATCACATTTTTAATTTCTTATACATTTATTTTTTTTTAATCTACCAATTTAGTACACATTTTAACATTTTTTATGATTACATTTCTCCAATTATTTTTTTATATCCATTCTACTTATACAATTTTATTTCTATCTCTTTTTTATTATTTCTTTCTGTCTTAAAGCTATAACAATTGTGCTAGTCTCGTTAGCAGTAATTTCATTAGGAACACTACCGCTAACTGCGTAACACTATAATTTTTTCGTTAATGCTTAAACGCTGAAATAGGCGGCTATAAACGGTCTTCGGTAATAGAGACCACTCACTAATAAACATCTACAAATTTGAAGCCTTAAAATTAGCAGTCCACAAGAAGACGTTTAATTTGAGTTGTACGTTTGGCAAGAGATGGCGGAAGTAATTGGTTAGATTTTCAAATAAAATGTAAAGGCTCTTTTGCTGATAACATTTTATACGAACTAAATTACAAAGAAAACAGAGACACAATGTTGTTTGAGCTCAAACATTATTAGATGTTTTCTTCTGAACATGCTTTAGTCCCCTTATTGATTAGCGAGTAACCTAACGAGTGTTTTTTATTACATTATTTCTATAATGAAATTTGTTATATCTAATATTCATTTCTTTATCAGCAACGGGCTAACATTTGATCCTTACTTTTTATACATAATATTAAGAGGTAACGTTGCCTAAAATAGTAAGGTGTGCACGCCTAGAATATGGTTTTCTTGTATATGTATGACTGCCTCAACACAAGAAGCTATTAAAATGGCAGATTGACAATATGAAAGAAGGTAGACAACAGAAGCTTTAAAAAGAATTTAGTATACTTTCCTCCAACCTTGTGTTGTTTCGGATTTGAACAAGGAACTTTGTGTTACAAAACCAGGGAGTGTATGTACGTGTATTTGAACTATGCGATAATTCATTTGTCTTCTTGATGAAAGTGTGAAAAGTATTTATTGAAGTTCTATTCATAACACGAAAGAAAGGAAAATTAATAATACAGAATAAATAATTATAAGCGTTCAGTCGATAACTAATTCCCAATCGAAGCCGTGAAAATGGCATTTTAAAATTGCTTACCTGCAAATAAAATTAAGTTGTGAGTAAATTTATTAAGCTATTAGAGGGTGTATTTTAGGGAATTAAGCTTTCAAACACAGCTTATTTAAGTAAATGAAATGAATTTAACTTTCTCAAGAGAATGTTTTTAATGCAATCGTTGACAATTTTTTCATTTAAATGGTAATTATTTTAAATTGTACAATTTGCTATCGGAAAACAATTAATTCGGCGCAAAATGATAGGTTTCAGAAGTTTATGGTATCATTTATCCATTTGCTGTCTTATTTGTTTTAGAATTTAGAAGCAAGTGTATTCTGAATAGGAACGTTACACCATATACGGACTCTTGATAATCAACATCACGTATCGATCGAGTTCAAGTATTAGCCCCTTACCGATTAAAAAATTTACAGCCTTGACTTTATTATTTCGAGAGGTTAAGTTTCAATAATGGGAAGATAAAGTGACCCCTTCACGTTTTATCCAATTTACAATAATAGATTTAAGTTTGACAATTCTGATTTTAAATAAATTATGTAATCTATTAGTTATTGTATAAAGTAGGAATATAAATAAAATTGTATAACTTTTAACTGTTTAGACGCAATATTTGATATTGTAAATATTATGAAACAATATTACGAAGTTCTTGGTACTACATTAATATATCATTATATTGTATTTTATTCTCAAAAAATATTTCGTACGTCTCTAAAATCACAGTAAGTCCTTCTAGAGAGGCGGGCGCTTTATGATCATCTCAATTCAAATATTCTTAAAGTATATTAGATCTTTTCATTTGATCATATAATAATATGGAAAACATCTGTAAGTAATCAGATTTTATAAATATGAAAATAATGTACTTATCGACTTATGAAAAAAATATATAAACCTTTCATAAATTCAAGAGCAGAAAATGTATTTGTATTAATATTTAGTAAAGATAAATTGATTGAAAGGAGACATTGGATATTATATATAAACAAACATAGAATGGGCTTACATTTAATTAGTATTGTTGTTTAAATAAAATCAGATTCCAATATTTCTTGATTAATTTATCGACAACAAGAAGGAGGTTCTCATTCGCCGCTTGAGTGCTACGTCAGTCCGTAGGGATTGATGGTAAACTTTCCGTCCACGCGACGTCAGTCGCTTGAGACTGACAGTAGACTTTTCATTTGGATGGTGTGGAATTTAGGGAATGCCAGCGAACTTAGGTTTGGTCACCATCGATTCATGATATCGTCGTTGTTAAGGTTCAAATTACTAATGGCAATAAAAAAATATTTTAAGAATAAGTCAAGTTTTATAAAGCCCTTTAACCAAAGAAGCGGCGTAGATTGGCACATATTACATTAAGTAAAAATTTGTTTTGTTATTTTCCTCGCTAAACTGCATCTGCTGAAATACTTTTTAGACATTGTCTTTATTTCTAATATTCCATGAAATGTTAAATATAGTTCGCAGCGCTCACCCCAATGAGTAGAACTGACCAATTGAATTTAATTAGTGTTCATACTATTACCATACTATTACATGATTGTACTCATAATAATAAACGAGTAATATTTAAATTATTTACTTCTATGTAGATGAAAAAAGTTTTCTTTTAGTTACTTTTTATTCTAAAAATACAATTACCGTAAATATCTAACATAGGAGAATTTTTTCTCTGATTTAAAACTAAAAGTAATTGTTACATTCTAAGAATTGTATAATGATGAAGTATCATTCAAATATCGCTTAAAAGATCATATTTAAAATTGTGTTGATAAACAGAAAATATTTGATCAACCATTAAAAACTGTAACTAAATATATAAAATGAAACTGTAAGGACAGAATAAATATAAAAATTTTGCAATATTGTAGAAACGGGTCAGTTTCAAATATTATTCGCATATGTATTGATACGTCAGTGTTTATAGTTAATAATAACAATTTCTTAGTATAAACATTCTAAAATAACACGAATAGATGACGAATGAGAATATATTCAATGCACATGAACGCGTATTTGTTATTTGTAAGTAGATGTGATGTCGGCAATGAATTTTACATTAGAGGGTGCAGCCAATTTAGAAGCGAAACGATGGCAAAGTAAATGTTTATCGAGTTAGAACGTCGTCTGGGGAGTATTCGACGCCAATTTTCAGCTGTGCAACTAACTGCAGTGTAAATGTTAAATGGAAGTTTATAGATTTGATACATTCTGATTCTTGTGTTTCTCTTTTTTATCACTTTATGTAACACTTGGCCTCGATTTCACCTGATTAGAAGGCAAAAGGATAAACCACTGCTCCACAGAGGCATTCAGATTCTTATTCTCAAAAAGTATATATATTTTTTAAATGAGAAACAAAAATATTCAAAAATAAAAACAAAGTTTATATATCTATGTATAAGTTTTTTCTATATATAAGTTTATATATGTGATCATGCCACATAATATTTTTTTTTAATGTAAGCAAATATTTATGGCAGTTGGTTGACTTAATTGCTATTAAGATTCAAAATTTCTGCGAACTTTAAAATAAAACGGTGAGACGTCTCTTAATGGGTAATTACAAGATGAAAAAACATTATACGTGACAACTTACCTTTACTCCCCCATTGTTATAGTTTGGCTTGTCAGTGATTAGCGGTTTTTTTTTTCAAACAATTTTATTACGTTTACCACGAAGATAAATTAAAAAAAAACAAAGACCACTGTTGGCAACTGGCTGAAATAATCTCGTATTTTTTGTACATATTTTTAAATTGTCAAAATGTTTTGTTTTGTCATTGTTATTAATATATTCTGTTTTTATAATTGCTGAGTAAAACACTCAATTATTGGTATGATTATGCCAGTTGTCGCATTTTTATTTCATTATTTTAGAACACAACATTACAGTCTACCCGATAACAACCAATTTCAAATAGAAATCTTTTATTCTTCAAGTGTGTAATAAACGATGGATATTTGCCTCCACCCGGTAGCTTTGTAAAGCCCCGGTGCGAATTAGTCATCATTCATATCTACTTGCTGTTTCCATGTAAACTTAAATAACAAAAGTGTAAGATTATTATAATGAATGCAGTTGAAGATGAAGAGTTAAAGAAATATTTCAGGAGATATAACTGCCACTTAAGTTACGGATTACAGTGAAATATTTTCTCAGGGCGTATTCGAATGCCAAAAGACTCTTCCCCTTTTTGTAGATTGAAGTTAACTTATGCACTTTCGAAGATAAAACTTACTTAATAGTGCATGCGGTTGGGTAGGTAACTTTCTTTTAAGTACGTGCCTCTACTTAGAGCTTAAAACTTCTTTAGTGAAATTCCAGAGTATTTTATTTGTCGTTTATATTTAACTAGTTGAACCTCGCAGACGTTGTTCTGCGGGATATTTAATTTTATCTCTACACTAATTCAGTTGTTCCGCCAGTGTACATTTCACTGCCTCCACGAGTTAATTAGGATAATTTGTTAGCGGGTAAACGTGAAACAACTTTGAAATAAAGATTTTTCAGCAATGAACTAACACTTGACCTTTTTTTCACAAAATATTAAGTGACAATAGGGTCAAAGACGGTGAGACGTACTCTCTCAGAGTACCTTTGCTCTCATATGTATGGCAGTCGGAACGCAGCAGTGTTATTATGACGTTAACTTTACATTGAAGGTGAGACCAAAAGGTTTTAAAACTATCATCATCCAAACTCTACTACTCATTAGGCTTAAGAATCGAAGTAATGACTACCGTTTACAAGACAATCAGTACATCAATGGTCCTAAGAGGGAGTTCAATCAAAAACATAATATCTTACTTAACTTTTGCTGAAAAACGTATTTAAGACGTGAATAGAGGAAATAAAAAGAGATAAGATTTCCGCACCATTATCTTACGGGTTTTCCTGGTATTGCTTTCTTTTATTCAAACGTCAATGTCCGTGCTCGCTCTATTGTGGACGACACAAGAGAACCGCTATTAATCTTATAAAGAAAATATTTTTTTTGTTTTGCTCTAAACTATTATTTTTTAATTGTATTTCTTTACCAATAACATTTAAAACAATAAAAAATTACAGAGAAGAGACACACACATATTCACCTCAAAATAATTTACGTTAAACAGTCTCTATAAAATATTTATAGTAAGTACATAATATATGCTCAACAAATTTATTGAGTTTGTATCATGAAATCAAACAAACGTTGTATAAAGTAATTCATTATAATTACGGTTCTACCAATTTTAACGCCATATGAACAACAAAGGTACGTCATATCATTTTGGAGGTTACGTGAACTGATACGTCGTAGTTATTAGACCGTAAATTTGTTTCCGATTAGACAATGTTAAAATGATTTATTGTTATGCAATTGGATATTATTGTTCACGAGTCCATGAAATAAGTCATTATCAAATAGTTTTAGTAAATAACGAATTAATACAATGGTGTTGTTCGCATTCATTTTAACTACTTAATGGTCTTCTAGGCGCTTGTCTTGTGACAGAGACGTCCACGCTACGATTCCGAAGCAACACTAATGTTGTTGTTTACATGGACGTAGAGTGTCTTCAACAAACACTCTAAGGATCCAGTTAGTACTTAGTGGGCAACCATAGTTCACCTTCTTTAGTCTGTTGTTAACATTTTATGAAATTAAATACTTTGACTTTAACACGTGACCTCAATTTCGCACAAATAGAAGCAAAACAAGAATTGCAAATTATAATCTGAAGCATGATAATGGTATAGTTACATTTTGGCTTTTAGTATGAACACTAGATTTATGGGACTCGTTACTTTAACAAAACAGGGTTCAATAAAAAGTTGTATAGTTAATGTAGTATATAATGCGGTCGACTTTTGTTTTCTTAATTATTTCTGGTATTGTTTATATTTATTTTGCTAATTAGAATATATAAGAATTCAATAATGTATCAAATAGTTACAAATGCAAAAATAAAGTATGAATAGATGTTCGTAAAAGTAAAGATAAATTTAAACAAGATATTTGATAGCACGAGCTGTAATTGTATGTGTAAGCTTTTGTGTAAATGCACTGGTATTTGCGGACAACGCTGCCCGAGTTTCGTTACACTGGGTAAATATAATTATTGTCACATTTGTTACTAAAAATAAATCCGATGTTAAACGTAATATGCAACACAAAATTTTACATTTGGAACTCAACAATAGGTTTTAGTAAATATTACAATTGTCGAAAATGGTCAATAGAAAAAATATTTAGTTTATTGTCTTGTGATATTTATGTCAGCTTTATGGGAATTTTGTGAAAAAGTTGTTGTTTAATTCACAATTACAATAGCATAAACAATAGCGAAAAAAAAGTAAGGAATATTATTTTTAATTATTCCTTATTCCAGGCCAAAGTTTTCATTACTCGCATATTCTTTTTTTTATAATTTTCTTGACTTTTGTATTGACTCAACATTATAGAACATAAAATATGCATCTGTTTTCATTTATGTATTTCTAAGCAATTATTAGAAATGTGTTCTTCTGAAATATTTAATTAATTATACCTATTTAACTTAATTAGCCATGATTACTTTTATTAAATGACTTTCATGTAAATTTTGCTGACAAATGCAATGATGTTTTTTTTGTGTAGTTTATACACGCTCTAGAAAATAACGGAATATAATTACTGTGTAGTATTATATTAGATGGTGTATTACTGAATGTTTTGTTCGATGTGTCTGTTAATATTGACACCAGATTTATAGGACTCATTATTTTGACAGAAGAACGTGTTATAATTTTTGTGTGACAAAATGCCTCTTACTTTTTAATTATTTTTTAAGATGATGTCAAACATTTACTGGTGGAGTGTAAAAAGTGCAGCAGAAAATGATGCGTAATAACATAAATGGGTACAGTAGGTAGGTGTTCTGCAAATGGTGCTAGCTGAACCACATTCCAATACAACACGTGATATATTTAACATGTTTACGGTTTAATAATGTCTTTACGGGATTTGTTACCTTTTTTCTAATTTGTCGCAATTACATCATAAACCTCGAAATAAGGACGATTTAAAAAAAATTAAGTAGTTTTTAGCAACATTGCTTTAAAATTTTATTGTAAATTATGAAATATACTATATAGACTAATGTACTAAATCACCACAGACTCGAGAAGAAAACCATGAAAATTTTACTGTAAATACAGTGTTCACACTTTTATTATATCTATCATACTATTTAACAATCGTTGATATCAACACAGGCGTCAATCACAACTTATCCAACGTTAAGAGAAATTAGGTCAAACATAGATTGAGGCGTCGCCTGAATGATTAAACACCTGTGATCTTTCCTCAACAATTTCCAGTAGTTAATAAAAAAAACATAACTTGATAAATTGCCACATACAAATGTAATTGTTATTGTTTGTATTAATTTTTTATTAAAAAGCAAGCTATATTTTTGGTTATTGAGTTTTTATTAAAGAGATAAAGCGTTAAGGATTCCCATAAACACGAACTCAAAAACGACAAATGATCGCAAGCCTGACGAATATTTTAGATTAAAAAGGAACGTAAAATTTATTATTTTGTTAATTTTTTTTTAATTGATTTGTATGAGCAAGTACAAAAATTGTATCAGTATTTAAAGCTATTTATTTATTCGGCGTATCATACGGTCATCATTCATTGCGCGTGTGTTTACATCATTATATTACTTTACTAAATATATATTAATTTAATTATTAGAAAGAGAATAATCAGAAAAAAAATTAAGAAGACATTGGATAAAACTTCGTGCGGTCAATAGACACGCCTCAGCGGACGTTTTCAACTGGTAATTAGGCTAATTACTTTTCCTTTCTTATTAACATTAGTTAATACTGTTGAGTTAACTGCCTCCGTGGCGCAATGGTTTACCCGCTTACCTTGTAACGCAGAGGGCTCGGGTTCGATTCCCGGCCCAGAGGAGTCTGGATAGTTTTTCGAACCCGCCTGGATAGCAACCTCTCTTAATGCCAATCTGCCGCTATAAGACCATTGCTATATTCCGGCAGTCATACATGTCCAAGCCTGATAAATTCTGGGCGAACATGCAGCACCATCTACGGCCTCATTGCCACTCAATGTCCGATGAAATCGAGGCCATGTCTTAGCCCATTACTGCTAAAAATAATTAATTAATTTACCAACACATATGAATTATAAAAATTGTTATGTAATAAATTTTTATCTTTATTATTATTAAAAAAATTACATCACATCAGTATCAAATTATCATATTTTTACACGAGAGTTCGAAGAAATTGTAAAATTCGTAAAGGTTGACGACAGTAACGAACATCTCCAGAGACTGGCCCAATTAAAAAAAAACAGCATACTTAAACAAAATATATATATATATATATGTTAATATAG
>DWQX01004969.1:0-13936 GCA_018245475.1 Pharmacophagus antenor
CCCCGCCCCCCCCCCCGCCCCCCCCCCCCCCCCCCCCCCCCCCCCCCCCCCCCCCCCCCCCCCCCCCCCCCCCCCCCGCCCTTTTAAACATTTCCAACTCTCTTCCCAACACAGCGACTCACAGCTTCCTCTATGGTACATCCGATTGGATAGGGTTATTACGTAGCCAAATACCAAACCTAGATCCACTCCAAACCACTTTGTAAGACGCGGGAGATGTATCTCATACCTTTTTTTTGGTTATCCAGGTTCGGTACTTAAGCACAACCTCGAACTGCTGTCGAGTGACGATTTGTTCCACACGGTTTTCAACTTTATAAGTTACTTAAGTTAAGAAAGAATGTTTTTAACGCGTGACAATAAAAGGGCACATTTTTTTTAATCGGCAATCGGTTAACTGTCGACGTCGATTTCACGTGATGTTAAGTGACTGTGAGACCGTAAATTTCGTGCTCGTTTAAATTTCTTCAGACACGTATGACTACCGGCAGCAATGCTGTGGTTGACGCTGTATTGTGATAACTAGCTGGGCTTTTCCGTAACAACCCCGCCATCAACTTTACCGCCCCACACCATGAAATAATTTACACCATACTGTAATTAAACTTCCGAATTACAAAACACCAATTTATTTCAGCACTCTTATGTGGTCATCATTAGCACGTGTAAGCACTTACATATATAAACTCCGTCACTGCTTTCAATCAAGCAGACGTCCGACACCAAGCGCTACTACAAGCCGACTGCCCCCCACCGCGTCGTCACCGTCCCTCCCGCGCGCCAACTTGAGCCAACTACCCACCGAATCCAATTCTCGTTTACTCGTAAATAGACAGTGCGAAAATAAAAATAACATTATGATCAATAATTTTACAATAATAATTATAGAATACCATTGCTTTACATTGCCGCATCACACGTACATAATACGTAACGTTTACCGATAAAAAAAAAATCCGCCGCGCGCTGCATCGGCGCGTCAACTTGTCTTGATGGATGACGTCATTAATGCCGTGACATATTCGGCGCAAAATGGCCGACAGCGACAGCTTCCGCTACGTCATCAGTTTAAGCCGAAAGCGAGGTGTGCGCCCAGTTACAAATATTATTTACGCTAGGAAATTTTCGTTCATATCTCTTTTCAACCCCCTCACCTGGCCGTGGTAATATTTTTATTTAATATCAAAACCATTCCTGCTCGAGTAAGTCTATTTTCGAGTCCATAAACACGAAGAATAATGTAATTTCAACTCATGCTTCCGCCTCCCACTCATTAGGGTTGAAATTTCAAGAACGAAAATAATTTCTTAGTGGATATTTGACGCATCACAAAGAAAGCTTCCGTCTAAATTCATGTGCCTAGGACGAGCGGTTCAGGCTTTACGCTGATATATAGGTTAGTCAGTGGGTCAGGAGTTAAAGTTTACAATACCAATAATTTTTTTCTATCGTTTATGGTCTAACAGCTTCGATTTCACTTAATGTTTAGTGACAATGAGGCCGTAGACCGTGGGACGCGTTCGCCCAGAATATTTCTGGCTCTCACATGTATGTATTGAAGATTGAATACAGATTGAAGGTTGTAGGTGCCCAGACACCACTACTTCTGTGACCCTGCAATCGAACCCGGGACCTCCGTTAGCAAGCGGGTAAACCGCTGCGCCAAATTCGACCCGCTGAAGACGATGAAGCATGACAATTGGCATCATATCCACACCTCGACGAAATACCGCCCATTAATAATTTCCAACGCATCGAAGAGCCGAGTGGGCGTAGTGGATTTCAATCCGCTACGCTAGTGTGGCGCGATAATAAATGGATATCGGGACTCGAACCCGAAAAAAATTGGACGCCCACCATCAATCCTTTAACGCGTATGCATCAAACATGTACAGCGTGCCGCCGCGGCGCCTTAGGACGCGCACACACTGGTGTTGCAAACGCATAGTGATTGTCTATCGGCGCCCTTATCTTCGCTTTTTTCCATCACCCGGATGTTAATTGGAAAGTCCGATGAACTCTGACTTTGCACAATTTTATTTCAAATCTTCTTTTCCTTTGTACGCTAAACTGTTTTTTTAATTCATTTCTTCTTTAAAAAAAAAGATTACATAACTTATGTGTTACTTATATCATATTCAAACGCTAACTTAACACATCTGTATCACCCAGTTTGCTCTGAATGAAAAAAAATTAAAAAATATTTATAAATTTTTGTCCACGTGTGCAATTGATATGTTCGATGTTTGTTAATTAAGTAAATGTCGTATTCTTAATACTTTTACGAAAAAGTTAAATGATAAGAAATAAAAAAATTGTTATAATGCAGGATAATTAAAATATTGTGTTTTAAAAAAGCTTACACTCGAGTCAAAGCTCATAAGTAAAGATGTACTTGAAACACTAATTATACTTGTGTTATATTATATTTGTATGTATTATATATTATACTTGTGTTATATTATATATTATATTTGTGTTAAAATCATGAATTTGTTGCAAATGTAATGAAAAATGTCATTTATCAAACATTGTTGTTTCAACGTAGCGAGCCGGGCTTTTCGGCTTGCGTTTAAATCACCGCCACCGGCCGCAGCGGCGGTCGCCAAACTTTTCGACCTCATCGATCAATTGATACATAATTTGGATCCTGCAAACCACTAATAGCATTTTCCGGTGTTATATATATATATATATAAAAAACATTTATAGCACTCGAAATATTTTTATCACTTCGTCACCTATTGTTATGAATTGAATTATGTCTCAATGCGTCTTTGAACAATGCATGACAAATTAATACCACATCCACATGCTGGGAACAGCGTAACCTTCCCGCGGGACGCGACGCGGCGGGCTTCCGTGCAGGTTGCACGAGCGCGTCAGTGTGTGACGGGGCTAAAGCGACCCGTTGCCAATATAACGCGCATAAAAAAAAAACCGTCGGTCCGGTAAAATATGGACAGCGGATGGGGTCGGACGGAGTTAGCCGGACAATTTTATACCCTTGGCGGCGGAGGTCGTATATTTTTTTAAACACAGTAACATTGTGCGGATACTAAACTGACGGGCGAATTTAAAAAAAATAAAATCGACCGACATCAAAAAGTAGGTTCTAAGTTCAACGCTTAATTTTCTAATGGGTGGACTTATTACGATGGTACCTTATCGTATAACTTAATAGTTTTTATGATTTGAAAAAAAAAACAATAACGTCGAGACTAGGACTGACGTCGCCAAATAGAAGTGTGAACGGCTTGTAATGTTGGCATCATTTAAAATCATTTGTAAACTGTGCCACGTAACTGTCGCTGATTGGACGGCGGTGGGATTGTTTTTGAACTGTGAAAGTATCTAGTACTACGACGCGTCGGGTGTAATCGCGAATTGTCGCGAATAGTCGAACGCAAGGAGATCGCCCGCCTCGGTCGTGTGCAGCGACAGGAGAAGTGCAATCTCCACGAACTTACAAAGATGGGCGAAGTCGCCGGGAAAAGACGCGTCGGTCGTGGAAAGAAGTCTTTGAAATAACGGAGAGCGGACAAGGATTGCCGGCGTTCAAGACGTCTTTCGCTTGGCTAAAGATAGAAGGACATTCGCTAAGATGACGGCCGATCTCCAATGACGGAGAGGCGGAAGAAGAAGAAGAAGGATTGTTTTGAATACGCCTGGCTAGCCACCGATAGATTCAATGTCAATCTGCCGCCATATCCACATTTTTATCACATTGTTTTCCTCTTTTCAAAATATTCGCTACGAACTTTACTATATAACGGTCAACCATTTTACAGCCGGAATATTTTGAACAAGCATACTTTATAATCTATGACCTCAGCGTTATTGTGCAACATTTAAAAATTAGTTAAAAAAAAACTAAATAACATATAACTTCATTAAGAAATGAAAACTATATATATTAGCACTAGATTTAAGGTAATTTTTTCATTGTTTTTTTTGTCCCATCATTTGCTTAATGACTGATAATTCGGCGAGGTTATCAGAAACAATGAACATATAAGTGTGCCGAATTATGTTCCTATCTTTGTTCCGTCATAATGACGACTCCGGTAAATCAAGTGTTAATATAATGACGAATTATTGGAGAGTTAATGTAATCACCAGATATTTGTGTTATCAATAGATGGACAACAAATTGACATTACAATGACGTCATAGCTTTTTTATGGGCTAACACTTGACCCCGATTTCGCGTGATGTTAAGTGACAACGAGGCCGTAGATGGTGAAGCGTGATGACTCAGAATACATCTGACTCTTGCGTGTACCACTGCCGGAACACACGCAGCAACGCCGTTATGGCGGCATATACCTTAACAGTAATTTTGTTCCTTATTAAACTAAAAAAGACTCGAACGCTAATCGGTGTGTGAAACATTTTATCTAATTGTTCCGTCAAAATGACGGCTCCGGTAAATGTAGCGCTAACACGATATTCCGTTAACAGGAGAGCATAACTTCATGAATAGTAAATCGGGCAAGCCGGTCTGCGCGTTATATCGTTAAACGAAATAACCGCAATGGCAGCTCGGCGATTTTTCGATATTGCCAGCGGACAAAGTCCACGTGCAAAATTGTACATCGATGGATATATAAAAAAAAAAAAAAAGATGCACCCAGAGCGTCGGCCAACAATTTCCCAACAAGAGATAATGAAAGGTAAACACGTACGGTCGCACGCATTTTGTTGATAGCTCATTAAAGCGAAACCTGCGCAGAATTCAACTTTGCATTTCACAATGGCCGCTAATTGAAACGGCTGATGTGTAAACACAATATGGGTGCAGTTTCGGACGTCTATAATTCTAATTTTTTTTGTTTTTTCAACCCACCGCCAACTGCTGTATTTAATGTCGGTCTATCGCTAGAAGCCTCGCTGCGTTCCGAAAGTCATACGCGTGACAATCCTGAGGCTTGTCCTGGGTACACCCTTCGCCATCCACGGCTTCATCGTTACTTGACACCAGATTTAAGGTCGCATTTTTATGCGTTTTCTTCTCGGCTCCGTGTACGATGATATTTATGCATTATCGTATTCTTGTTTTCATGTTTTGCAAAATAAAATAAGGAAAAAAATCAAATACGTATTGGAATAGGGTACTTTTGATCTTGGTTTATTCCGTCAAAATAACGGGTCTCGTAAATAAGTGTTACGAATGCGGCCGTAGATGGTATTAAGCCATAACCGATAAAAAACAAACATTACCACTATTTAAATACCACCACCTATGTAGCCCCGTAATTTAAACGGGAGCTGTTATACAAAAAGATAAACCATTACCACACTGAGACAGTTAATATTTTTTGTGTTATTATAAACATAAATATCAGAAAGACAGAAGTATATATCAACACACAGCTTAAACCGCTTGACTTAGAGTGGAGGACATGAAATTTTTAGCTTGTTTTGTGACGTGTGGGTATCCAAAAAGAAAGGATTTTTAGGAATTCGACCCTTTGATGCGGAGGGAGACGGTTCAGAATTCCATGAAACTTTATTTCGTCGTCGAGTCTATGTCTACACTATGTCTATATCTACACTCGAAGTGAATTAAACCATAACATTAAATAAAAAAAAAGTTCCCTATCCGCAGAAGCGATGGTATGACGGCTAATATAAAAAATAAATTGAACCTAATCTAATAAATCTATACAATTCAGTTTCGCAACTCAACCCTATCGCGTACGATGAAAGAATGAACTATTGCCCAAGAAATGGATTCGGGGCCATCGCATTGTGTCATCTCGAATATCGGGGAGGGGTCACCTATCTCCTAACAGATGGATGAGGGCGCCCCGCGCTCCCCGCGCCCCCGCGACCCGGACCTCGACGCCCCGGTATAAGAACCCGATCCTTTCGCATTTGTAAATGATTCCAAAAAAAAAGAAAAACTAGCACCGCCTCGACAGTAATGGATCATTTCAATCGAATAAACCATTATTACGCTATCTTATAAAGTCACCTAATGCGTTTCTTATTATTATTATGTTTCATTTATTTATTATGTTGATATTTGACATTTGAAACATTCGTATTTACAGAGGAAACAAAATTATTGTAATAAGATTAAATGGATTATTAAGACTACAGAATCATACAATAATACATATATATTTATGTTAAAGACGTAAATAATGACCACATAAGCAAATTAACAATGGAATAATGTAAAAAGAAAGAACACTACAAACATTTTACTCACAAATATTAATTGTTCAAATCTTCATAGGCTTCGTGCGAAAGTTGTCGAAAGTTTAACGGGAGCTAGTTCATCATCCGTATAAAATTACATTTTTAATCTGCACGCGAAATCTTACGGCGGCGTCCGCTGGTGAAGGGGGCGATGCGAAACATTCGCAAGTGTTGAAATAAATCAAAATGACATCCGTCTAATATCAGATTGTCGCGTGCGTCACTAGGGAAACCGGTACTGGTGATGCACGTGCAGTTAAAATATATCAGTTCCGGTTTTTTATAGTCTATGTTAGATGTAACTTTGAAGTTACATTATTTCTCTGTAATTATTTAAGATTGTTTTTTTTTTTGGTATATTATGTCAACGTTTATTTTATTAAATAACCATTTGTGAAAATGAATCTCCATATTACTTTATCTGTAAAATTTCAGAAATAATTATAAACGGTTATGTAATTTGTACAATGGTACACATCTAGGCGGAACGCGGATACACCCTCGGCTTTAAAAAAAATAATTACTAGATATTTATACTTATTTTTACCATAATTTACATAATGAGAGAGCACTCAGCAACAATTCAAAAATATCAGTACAGTTCTTAAAGTTAACAGATCTCTTGATTTTAATTTCTAGAAGTTTCCGTCAAATATTAAACTAAACTAATATCATCTCTGAATTGTAATTTTACACGATTTCGTACATATTATCGTTTGTTTATTTTAACCTATATAAAAGTGACAAAAGAAATGTACACAAAGCAATAATAGGTAAGGATGTTTGGAGATCAATCACAACATCGGCCGAAGACCGTTTCTCAAGGAGAAATGTACAAGTCCGTTAATGCACGGGGCTATATCTATTTGGGTACAAAGGACCCGAGCACACTTGACCCGCTACACGTCCCGGGTCGCCCGGGGTGTTTTCCACACTGGCAACCTTCCACCGATCGCTTTCTATATCTATTCCTCCTAATTCGAACGTGTAGGATCAATAGCGGCAGTAACACGATTTAAAAATAAAGTAACATTAGATTTTCGAACAGCCGCGAAACAGATTAAAAGTATATTTCAGTTAATGATGTACCGAATTCGATAAATCAATGAAACAGATTCTATGCGGATAAAAACGTTGTGCTCTCTTTACATTTGATCATTATTGATGTTAAAGAATATTACAATAAATAATTTAAGATTCTCCATTTTATTAATATCAATCCAATCGAATGTTGCCACATCGTTTTAATTAATATTGAAATAACTTTAAAATAAAAATGTATTTATCGTGTATGATTTATAATATAAGGGAACTATAAATATAAATAATTAATGTTTATTCATCGAATGGCGTACTTTATTTCACACCCAATATCTGATAATCACCAAATGAACCAAAACCGGAACGTTCAGCTGTCAGCGTTGCGTCAAATTTACGGCGGCCATTTTGTTTTAAATGCATACACAATGAGCGCGTGACGCAGCAGGTCCCCAGGGCGCGGCAGGCCTTGCAGATTTATTTTATAAATGATCACATTTTACCACAATTAAGTGCGCTCGCACCCTTTTTCATGGGATGATACTTAATTATATTCATGAATATTAGCATTTATTTCATTAGCATTAATTTAAGCCTTTACGTTACACATGTGTAACGTCAGGGCTGGTAAAAACGAGATTATTAAACTAAATTGAATCGTCTACACAATGACATTTGTTGTAAAGAACTAAAAACCATTTACGCAAAAGAAATTTTGTTGAATTATATTTTCTTTGTTTCATTCCTAATTAAATTATAGATTAATGTTTTCTATTTGATAATGGGCGTGACCTTATCATGTTAAGTGACAATGGAGCCGTACATGTTCTAACTAACTCGGCTGGAATTCTTCCATCACATTTACGGCCGAAACACAGCAATGCTGTCATGGCGGCAGAATCACATCGAGGATGTCAGCTAATATATATTATTCCATATAACAAAACAAGCGTAAACCAGCGCGCTACAGAGGCAATTAAAAGCTAAAAGCGGGAATAAATTCCAAGAGAATTTCACACTTGACTCTTTAAGTAGTGCTAATGTATCTCTTAAAGTTGCACCCACAGACAATGAGGACCCGACGCTAGCTGTCTATTGCGCAGGAATCTAGTACTCAGTCGGCGTCGAATGCTCGTCGAAACTGAAGATGGCGGCTGTGCAACGCATTGACAAATGCGCATCGTTTGATTTCCCCCGCATAATATTAAAAAAACAAAAAAGTAAAAACGCACTCAGCGCGGAGCGAGAAATCGATTTGCAATGTAGACACGAACCCGATCCAATTTGACAGTTCATTCTATTGTGCAAACATCGTAAAAAATAAAAAAGACCGGTAAATTTGCGCGGGCGGACAAATTGACTTTTAGGAGATAAATTACGGGCAATAAAATCATCGGGCATACTGCGCAGCACTTTGTAATGATTGTAAAATTATTTTAACACATTCCCCACTGGTTTACGATTTAATATTTAATGCTAAGCACTATATGAGATCGTTCACAAGTTAGTTAATTAGGGATTTTTTTTTCTTCATTTTGAAGACTGTATATGAGTACCCACTTGCCTTGAATGCAGAGGTCCTAACTACGATTCCCGGGCCACAGGAGTTATAGTGTATGGATAGTAGTAGGGTTTTTCAAACCCGCCTGGCTAGTTACCACCCTTAATGTCAATCTGCCGCCATTTAGCATCGCTGTGTTCCACCAGTCATACATTTGAGAGCCAGATGTATTCTGAGTTTACACGCTCTACCATCTACGGCCACATTTTCACTTGACAAAAGGCGAAATCTAGGCCAAGTGCTAGTCTATAACCCTCAAAAAAATGATTAGGATTTCTATATATATATTTCGTATAACTTTGTAATATTAATTGAAAATATTTAATTTTGTTAATTGATAATCATACCACACAGAAATATAACTTCTTTTCCGGAGCAATAGGATTGATTTTGGCAATCAAAATGTATATATCTAGATAATCTAGACACATGGTTAGCAGTTTTTATGACATTTATAAAATGAGTAGCGGATCAACCCGGTTAATATTAATGATATTTTTTCGAACGGATTCATCTTTGATTCCTTCTATGTTATTGATTAAATGTCGCCGATTCGCTCACGCGAAATATATCCCGGCAGCGACCGATAAAAAACATTTAAAACATTATTTCAACGGCCGATAGTTAACGGGAACGATTGCCGGTTTTTTTTTAATTTATTCAGCGGTGGCTGGCAACACCGACGACGCCTGCAACGCTGGCAGCAATGGCAACACCATTAACCCGCTCGCTCCGCGCATCGATTATCCGACCCGTTTACTTTCAATCCGCCTGGGATTATTGGGGGTAGTTGTCCGAGTAAGAAACGTCCATCACGAGCGTAATTTGGATATATGCGGTGCCCCCTCCGGGAGATTAGGGTGGCCAAACGCGAGGTGCCCGCACGGTACGTAATTATAAAATAGTCATTGAAGTATGTAAACGTTGTCTTTCTATACGAAATTCAGTTCAAAGTGATTAGATGTTAATTTATAAGATAGATATGAACGTGCCGACAAATGCAGAATAGGCAGACGTCGTGGCGATCCTTGAGGGAGGCCTTTGTCCTGCGGTGGAAGTTTTAGTCCGATATGATGATATAAACGTTGTATTTCTATACGTAATACAGTTGATAGTCATTATTTGTTAATTTGTGCATGAATTAATTATATATTTTTTCACTTTTTTTCCTCGATATGTAAATTGTACATCGGTCATTTTTTGTTTTTAATTTTTTTTTTGGTTTATACTTAAACACTATATCATCTGGTGTTAAGTGATGATGTAGTTTATGTTGGTAAAGCGCACAAACTTAGAAGCAGCGTATACATTTCGTACTTAAAGACACCCACGATACATTCGGATGTGGGACATGGCAAACTTTCATATGGCATATTTAAATCAAGTCAATAAGCTCATTTTTTCTAAAAAAGAAATAACTTTCAACATAATTCTTATTTACGCACATTGAGGGTTTGATTTTATTTCAACATTCCTGTGAAAATGTCTAATACCACTGAAATTTATCTCATAAAACTTCCTTGATATTACTTGATATATTGTACTCTTTTTAATTAAAAAAAAACAACAACAATCCCAAATCGGACAACTTCGTGAAAATAACACGACATAAAATAAAAGAAAGCACACTTTGAACAAAATACATATTTCCTATCATTATTTACAAGTCCCTAAAGTCTTCTAAAACGCCCACATCCTTGTCACTCGGTGTGTAATCGCGTAAGCCCAGTAGCCCGCGGCGGGGCGGGCGGGGCGGGGCGGGGGGCGGCCTCATCATCAATCTCCATCAGGCAACAGCGCCGACCGCAAAAAAAAAACCTATGGAAATACGACCGCGCCCGCGGACCTCCGTACAAATGGGGCATTCCGTCAGTCGATCATATGTTCACGTCACAGCCTACATCTAGACCAGTTCACGCACAACGTAGTTTAGTAAGGCGCGAATACATAGGTTTGTTTCTTTCAAAACTTCGAAAGTGTTGGCAACGTTTGCGGGACTGTGAACGATGCCACACCTCGAGCACGACACCGGTCGAAAGATAGCCCCCGGATCACCGGATTCGCGAGCTAGTTTCGATGAAGCTGTAACAATCGTCAATAAGACTAACAGCGCAAACTTCACCGAATACAGCAGCAGCAGCAGCAACAGTGCTCATTAGAGAGCCCACGGATCACCGGATCCCCGGGCCAGTTTCGACGAAACTGTGATAGTCGTCAAAGAGACTAACAGCGCAGACTTCGAACCCAGCAGCGGCAGCGGCTGTGGAAAAAAAGACGCGTGTTTTACAAATTCGCGATATTTCTGTGTTGTGAGTTAAGTCACCGTTGTAAATTCATTACATGACTTATCTTTCATTTATCGGTTATGGGCTAACACTTGGCCGCGATCTCACCTCATGTTAAGTGAAAATGAGGACGTAGATGATGAAGTCTGTTCGCCCAGAATACATCTAGTTCACATGTACGACTGCCGGAACACAGCAATGCTGTCAAAGCGGCAGATTGACATCGAGGATGGTAGCTAGCCAAGCGGGTTTAAAAAACCCTACCACCACTCAGACCCCACAACTGCTGTGGCCCGGGTATCGAACCCGGGACCTTCCCGTTACAAGGCAAGCGAGTAAACTACGGCGCCACGGAGACCCACTCGCCTACTTGACTTTTCAGTAAAATTATTGTCTGGTTGAAAAAAAAATAGTACATAATAAAACGTTTATATACAAATCTCCTGAGGCACATGTAGGGGACATGAATGCATCTATTCGTACCTAGTAAGATTGGAGACGATATAATAATAAATACCTATACCTATATAATAATTTATTTATTTAATCTGTGTTCATTGTGTACTCAAGAGAACGTATTGATTAAAATCTGAAAAATTCATTTTCAACATGTTTACTGTTCAAATACGCTGCGTCTAAATATAGCATTCGTCGGAAAGAACTAAATCTTGACCTTATAGTTAGTGTTGCTTTAATTAAATATACTTTTTATTTTGTATCGGCAACACAATAACGTTTGATGTAAAATTCATATGATCCTAAATGACAATAGGGTCGTAGATAATGGTAAAGAATATTTATTAATCATTTAACACGCACTAAAGTCATTAAAAATTTTCTTCTAATACATTACTGCTTTTTCTTAAAATAATCAAAAAAAAAAAAACACAAACAGAAATAACAAAGGTAAACGCAACCAAACTTTTCCACTTGAAAGTTGTTACTGGCGAATCTTATAAAGTCGTATTAATTTGACAGCTTAAAATTAACAGATTAAAAAACGTTTTGGAATTCTAAAAGCGTCCTACGTCTACGCCCGCAGTAAACTTTTTGCGTATCTACAGGCAACACTTCAGCGACAGTGGATCTTCGGTCTGTTGTTTGAAGACAATGAAAATTTACGAAACTCCGAACTAAATGGTACGTAATTCATTCGCGGAATAAGGGGTAGACGGGCGGAGTACGATTTAAGACGAAATTTCATATACGATTTGAGCGTTTATCTCACAGTAACCAATTTCGAGGTGAGGATTTTGTCTCGCCGATTCAGTTTTACATCAACATCGACGTCAGGCTGTGTACATAAAAAAAAATTTAAATTAAAAAAAAATGTACGCTGCTTTTAAAGGCTAAGTAGAAACATGGTATTGTACCTTCCTGTTTAAAGCAAATAAACAATATGAATGTAAGAACTGTTCGAAAATACGATTTCAGCCGCTGTCAGAACAGAAGAATATTGCTTTCCAATAGAAACTAAAAATTTACCGCAGCCTGCCACGAAAGGCGACCTCAAAGTGGAAATGGAATAATCCTGACTTTCCTCGAGGAGCTAAGTATTTTCTGATTATTAAATACCCAAAAAAACATTCTTAACAAGAGCATTATAGCCATGCACACTTCGACGTGAAACCACCACGTGAAATACTATTAAAAATGGTTGAACATTGCCCATAAATATGCAGACAGCCCCTGGTACTTACTGCCCAACTGACCAAGAACAAGAGCAATCAGCAACTGTAAAAAAAATAGCTAATATAATTCATTACATTTTTGGTTTTCATTTGTTTTTGGGGGCATTGGATAAAAATTGCAGGGGTGTTACAGGGTGACACAGAAACATTTCTTACTCAGGAGCGGGACGAGAGGCCATATAGGTTGAGAAGCAATGGTCTACATCGAAAGTGAATTTCTAGCAGACGCACCGTTCAACAATTCGAAGGGTACTCTATCTCATCCGTTTAATAGCCCACTCGCAAACCGTTGACCGTGCGCGGGGTACGCGCGTGTGAACAGGCCTTTAGCGTTTGAGTTGTTACACACACAGATTCACGGCTAAATCTGTCGCTTATGCGGCAATACGATGAATTAATTTGTCCCGTTCGTGAGTCGCATACGAATCCTCTCCCGTCCGATACGACCGGCCTGACTCAATGCGCAATACAATATCAATTTCAAGTCACCCTATTAAATGGCCTAGTATCAAACTACTAGACGTATCCCGACACATATTTGGAAAGTGTGTTTCTTTGCTATCACATTTAAATTTCATCAATTAAATATAGAAGAAAATCTTTTAAGACATCTGTATTCATGACGATTCTTCAGCTTTTCGGACTAAATTAAAAATAATATGAATAGGTTTAATCAAATAATGAATATAGATAAATTTAACCCATAAATGCATGAATTTTCGCCAAGCAATACATTGATACTTCATCATCCACCACGTTCGTATGTCATAAAAATATATTTTACAGCTAAAATAAATGCTAAAATCCTTTTGGTTGTTTACGCTTTTCATTGTGCATTCGAGAACGTAAATATAAAAAAGTAAAAATTATAAAGTACACGCACACAGGTTTTTAAATAAAAAATTGAGACCAGTTTGCATGGCAAATGACAAAATTATCCATTTAAAGGTTAAAATAATTCTATGCGTACAACAATAAGTGAAAAAAATCTCCAGTTTTTTTCACAAAAAAAAAGTCTTAAAAGAGGATCAACATGTTTGCTCTAGTTTGAACGTTTTAATGTCCTCTTGTAAACTCTTCTGGGGTTATATAAAAATTCGACGAAGCTAGGTTGAAAGATGCGGTAATAATAATAAATTATATATTAAATT
>DWQX01004970.1:0-13936 GCA_018245475.1 Pharmacophagus antenor
CGGCACTACGACGTACAGTAAAGAGAAGACTTCGAGATGCCAATTTGATTGGTCGCGTAGCTGTTCGTAAACCACTGTTGTAATGTATGTAATGTAAACAATTTATATATAGCAAAACAATCACCATAACAAGTAAAAATCGTGAAATTCACACTTGCAGGCAAACAGATTTTATACGTAAATTAACTAATAAAACATATATGGAATTATCTCGTTAACTGTTTTTATTTTGTTTCATGATTTAATCCTATGAATATTTCTCAAGTTCATTGTACCCTAGTACTCCTACCGGTGAATTTCATTTCCTAATCAATAAAAGCATTCTTAGATAGATATATTTTAGTGTCGCCAGTTAAAAAAAAAATAGATTTACATGTTATGAAATATAACAGAACGTTATTGAAACTGTCTTTTTATTACGAAAACACAGGAAATACTTGTAAAATTTACACACAATTGATTTGAAATAAAAGATATTTGTTTTTTATAGAAACAATAGTATCTGAAATAACATATAATTAAAAATAAATAGATAACAAATAACTCATAGAATATAGTTTAATATAATCACAACAATTCAAAATAAATTTCGGATATGATAGAGAGACCTGGCTACTATCTATTGCAGTAGTACCGCATATATTTAAATAGATCTAAAAGTTTCCTACCTTTACGTGTCACTATTTTTACCATTTATATATGTTTATTAGTTTTATTTAATAAATTGTCATTGTATATCAACATAAAAACTGTAATGGTTGGTTAAAAAGGAAGTTGGAGTAGATTCAGAAGTGATTTCCACTTTTCGACGTTTACAGATTAATCAAAATGAAAGTTCACGTAAATGTATAACATAGAAAACGTACTTAACGTCTCTATTGTAAAACTGATAACAAAAATTAAATCTAAACTAAAACTAGACATGACTGATTAATAAAAATTAATCGCAATTAAGTTATTTGACATGTCGAGAACCTAAAAGTTCATGATATTTTTAATCGTATTTATAATTATAACCCTCAAATAAAATAAATTTTACCCTTTTTAAAACACCGCAAAAAAGTTGGAGAATAGATTGTCGACCTGCAGATTTAAAAATTATTTTCACGTCCCTTTAATAAAAAATACATGCAAATACCACTTTCAGGCAGAGATAAGTTATATACAACAGGTGGCAGATCGACAGCTGCAGGGTTCAAATAGTACAACATATACAATATTGTATCTTAGTCTTACAAGCACTTCTCTAGCCTCATGGTATCCTAGTACTCGTGCCGGGCAATTCTATTTCTTAATCAATAATATCCATCTCTTGCTATTTCAATGTCGCCAGTTCGAAAAGCTCAGTCTTCTTTGTGTTTAATTTTCTATAATGAGTATAAAAATTTTAAATTTATCAAAACCTTGTATGCTTTTTTTAAATGAAAACTCGTTTTTTCATTGCAATAATTACTCACCAATGTTTTGCAATAATAAAAACAAAATTATGTACATGTAATTTGGGGTTCTTAAAAATAATAGATAATAAATAATACCATAAATTTAAGTTGCTATAATGAAATAATAATTCTAAAATAATAAGCAATGATTTAATCTTAAAATATTTTAATACAATAGTTATATGTACGTTTTAGAGATACCTGGCAACTTCCTACTGAAACACCGCGAATATTTAAATGGTTACCTTAAAGTTTTCTAGCTTTCCATGACAAATTCAATTATAAGGATGTTTTCTTATATTTAACAAATTTCTCTTTGAATTTCAATCTGTAATTATAATTTTCGTTAAAAAATTATAATTACAGATTGGTTTTATACAATGTTCAGAACTGTGTTCAGCTTATGCAGCTTTCTTGAACTGAGAGCTCGCGCAATAGTTACGTTAAATAAATACATAAAAATTAAGTTAAATTGATGATTTTACTTACAAAAAAAATTCTCTCCAAAAAGTCGGAAAATAGGTTTATATTTTTGTATGGGAATCTCAATAATGAATCACGATACATTTCATCAGTGAAAAATTTTATTTAAAATAACAATTTTAATTAAAACTTAACTTTTTTTTCTAAACTATATTGAATTGAAATCGATATTCGAATGAATCACTAAATCTATCGTATGTTTGCTTTATATTAATTCACGAAAATCAAATATTGACAAATTCCCAAAATATGATAGTCACTTCATAGTGATCTCAAAGGTTTGGCAAAAAATCGTTATTTATTTTACTTTACCACAATGGTGGCAAAAAAGCTTGCGGCTCGTTTGTTATTGAAGGGTCGCCGCAGTTGTTACCGGTCCGTCTGACGCCCATAATATATAACAAAATGCACAAAAATACCATTTCCAAGCATATGGAGAAAAAACAAACACGGGCAATGGCTATCAAGCTCAACTAGTATATACATATAGGTATATATATATAGGTATATGTAATGTAATATCTCTTCAAGTATTTTTTTAAGATAATTCCTCTACTTTCATAGTGCCCTGGTATTTGTGCCGGGCAATTTCACATCTTAATCAATAAATTCCCTTTCCTTCATTCAACATCTGAAGTCATTTCGGTGTCGCCAGTAAGAAAGGCTATTTCTACTTTTGAGTTTTAATAAGAACAACAAAATATACCAACGCATTGTAATTTTAAAAAAACAATCTAACCTTTAACTTTATATCTATATTTTATAAGATACTTAATAAGAATAATCAGCCATCAACAGTCAATTATTAGAGTCAGCTAGTTAATATATAGTCAATTTTATTGATAAAGTATCGGAATGTAGAAAAGAAGCACATATAACAATCATAATTGTGTACAGATTGTAATCAATGCCTTACTCAAAAAAAATACTAATTAAATTATTAAGGTATAATAAAAAATAAATATCGTAAACAATGTAGAGAATATTGATTTTCAATTATTCATTACATTAAGTTATTAAATTTGAATTAACACCGCCATCTATTATGAATTCATAGAACTAATCAATATATAACGTCAAAACAGATTTAATTTGCAATAACAAATATTAAGGTTAATAAACGAAATAAAACTATCTTATAACTTGGACCAAATTAAAGATAGTTACGCAATTTTATCAAATACAGTTTATTACTTTTGAAATTAATCCCGAAGATACATCGTAAAACAAGATTTTTGAAAACATAAAAAGAAAATAAAAACCTTCCTAACCGTTTTTATACACTCTGTGAGAACTAATAAGTTAAGAATTTGGTAAATATTTCATCAGTCTTGTTTAAATGCTTGCATTCATTTTACAAGAACGTAAAAACACCGTAAATAATTTTTAGTGTTCACTTTCTTTTTACCGTATTGTGAATAGGAAAAATCCTGAAGCAGTTAATATTCTCGATTACCACATTAATAAATAAATTAATACAAAATGTATGTAGATTCGTCACTATTACATATTTCATTATTACTAATATTTTACTAGCAACATTGCTTATAGAACGGGATTTATTTAAAATATCAGGAGCATAAACAAGGTCCCTCACTTTTATAGTACCCTGGTACTTCTCTAGCCTAACTCCAGTTAATAATCAATAAATAGTTACATGCGCATTGCACAGTAGTAGGTGTTGCGACTTTAAAAACGTATTTTCCCTAATATCTAGAACATATTTGTGGAAATTTTTCATATAAAAAATTATTATTAGGAACTTTAATAGAGCATTTTGCAAGTATGAAAAGGTAAAAAAATAAATAAAGCATAAGAAGGTCGTCCCTTTCACGCTTGGTTTAGGGATATTTTTTCATGGTTTGCTTTTTATGGCTGTAAAGTACAGCCACACCACACCAAAAACTCTATAGCAATAATGTTTAAAATAATGAAAAAAATAAAATAAAACAAAAAATTTAGGGACTTAAAAAAAAACATAACTATTTATTAAACGTTCCTGCGTCAAAATGACGAGTCTCATAAATCTAGTGTTAAAGCAATAATAGAAATATTGTAATATCAGATATTTTTAAAGCATTTAGCAGTTAAAAATTAAATAATGCATTCTCCACAAGTCGTCACCCACACATGTTTTTGTAATTTAGTATAACATCCGAAAATTGGGTAATTAAAAAATAAGAATGTAGGTGGTAAAATTACTCTTATCTTTAAACACATCAACAGTTTTTTCATGATAATTTGGCAATGCAAACTCCTACTCAATTGTAATTTTCGACGCGATTATTGATTAAAAATAACTTTGAAGATTTTCTTCTATAGGCAGAGTAGGCAAACGTGTGAGCAGTTCACGTAATCGAAAGTGATAAAATGTGACCTTTATAAAAAGGTAGTACACTTTACTCGAAGGTACCCAAAGAACTGTATTATGAGATTACTACTCATGGCTTTTTTTCATTATATTCATTTTATGTTCTGTTTAGAAATTTCATATGATTATAATTAATGTAAAAAAAACTATTTTTTTAACATTTTTATTTAAACATTTTTAAAATTTTATAACTTACACAAAATGTTATTTGCGTTTTATTATTCTAGATTCGTAACATTAAATAAGAATATACAGTTTTCATTTAATTTGAACAAGAGTATATTTAAAAATATTCCATGTATATTGCTACCTCGAATTCGACTGCCATTGACTTACACTCTTAAAAATTGGCAGACAAAACTTTTTTGTAATAACAAGACATTTACAACATTGTTGCACTATTGTAATTTAGTACGCATCTTGTTTTCGCTTGTCTATCGTTGTTATTCATTAAACAAAAAATCAATACCCTATTATTTATGAAGACCTGTTATAATTTCAGCAGGCTTCATAGATAATTACGTTTTGAAATAATAGTTGTGGAGTTGTTGTAGAGGGCAAACAACCCTTTCTATTGTGTAATTAGTAATTTTATTTACAATACAATGATGAATTTCAAATGTTATAAATTTAATTAATAAATATAAATTAAATTTGGTCCCCTACTGTTTTAAGTTTTAAATAAAATTATCTGTAACATTTTTTTCTTATAATTCATTGAATGTATTTATTTGTCTGTGACATAGAATAAAAATACTGCTTTTATAAAAATTGCCCCATTTGATAAAAGTAAAGTTTTTAAATGTTTTTTTTTTTTAAAAAGGTGTTAAAGTTAACGAAAGACGCAGATATCATGCAGCAAGCAGCAAGAAATAACAAGTTTGTCAATTACAAATTGCATTAGGAAATAACGAACCGAAGCGAAAGACAAATTGTGATATTTCGAAGTTTTTACACAATTGTTAATATAATTTAAATATTTTCAATATAATAAAACAGTCCACATTAACCACCACCACATGACTTGCTGAAAGTATAAAATAAACACGCTTTTGCACTTCTTTTACACTGTTTTTTTTTTACTTTTACTTCACTACAAAATAACATTTCTTTAATTTTATGACTTCCTAGTACAAGAGCTTCGATAAGCAGCTTTTGCACCTGAGAAAAACTTTTCAGAATTTTTTGATTATTTAAAACAAATTCAAAATTAATTTTGTACAATAAAATACTTTTTACGTCAGTTTATGAAGTAGTAAGTGAACTGCATAATTAAACATTTAACTAATCTAATAATTATTTATTTATTATTACCATTAATGTTAATTTCTTTTATCATGCTCTTTAATGGTTTATAACAACCACTAATCCTATACCAAATTGAAAGTAAAATCTTAAGAAAGTCTTAATAATTTGTTTAGTAACAAAGTAATATTTTTGAATGTCGTCGTCAACTCTAGTGGTCCGATGAATAATCCATAAAGTTTATCTATTGTTGTTGGTTAGTTAAAGATGGATAATGGAAAAATGTTCGATGGGAGAACATTTTGGGTTTTTGAAGGGACCTATTATTACACAATTATTAATTCGTTATGAAATTCGAACAATTTAGTAAAAAATGTCTTTTAATTTCTCTCAAATTCTCATTTTCCACAATAGAAATGTCGAATGAAGAAAAACATTTATTATTCGTTTTTTTTTTATACTAAACAAACAGTGTTTCAAAGAAAACTCGATAATACCGAATGACTAGAAAAGTATTTTTCTAGATCCATCGTCTCCTGGTATTTATGCGCCATAACTTGAAGGTTCAATCATTTATAATATTTGTATAGTTTCCGCTATCCCCCGCCCGGCATTAGATGGTCGACATCTGGTCGGTTCGTTCGATTTTTTTTTAAGCATCTCACCACTCGCCCTCATTATTTTTAATATGTGATAATTTTTATGAGGACGATAAATAAATACACATTTTTAGGTAATTTAAAAGAAAACGAAAAAATTTGTTACAAAATATAAATATTTTCTTATAAAAATTAAAAACCAAAAATAAGGAATTCGATGGTTTAAAAACAATCGCATGGTTATTTATACATAATTTCAATAAGCCAGCTGAACCTCAGCATATGTACCTACATATTTTGCCATAATGCTAAAAATAACCTTTAATCAAACTACGTATGGCCCTAAGTGTAACTAACATTTACAAAGTAAACTGTTAAATCTCTGGGTAATAATTTGTAATTCAA
This sequence comes from Pharmacophagus antenor, assembly GCA_018245475.1. NCBI lineage: Eukaryota > Metazoa > Arthropoda > Insecta > Lepidoptera > Papilionidae > Pharmacophagus > Pharmacophagus antenor. Next base: position 6,543 of record DWQX01004970.1, read on the forward strand.
GTTCCTTCGCTTCAGACAGCTTATACAGATTCTCTCATTTTCAAGGTTAATTAAATATGAAAACATAGCTTGAAATGAGAAAAAAATATGTAAACAAAGTTACGTTTTTATATTCGTAGCGGCGTAGCAGCTGCAAGTTCTAGTAAGGTTGTAGGACTTTTCTCTTGTAGCTACATTGTAAATTTGTGTTAAAATGTGAATTATTACAATATATCTTGATCACGGATTTAAGATTAATTTAATGTAATTTTTACGTAAGGTTTATAAAAGCTATTGCTAAAAATGACACAACTTCGGAAACTATAATCACCAGCATCTTTATTATGTGCTCATTCTTTTACTGATTGGTTTGATAATAATTGTAATTTAGCAATAAAATTACTTTTTAATTTTATTAATAAAATTTTAAAGTTACTCAAGTAAGCTTGCACCTGGCTCTCCACCAGAGGTCAGCACATGCTACCCCACCGTACACATACATAACTTCCACTAGCTATATGAAACATTGCCGAAAATGTATTAGGACATCATATCACTATAGGAGTGTAACTAGAACAGCAGGACTACTCAATTTTTCGTAGTGCTGAAAATATAATGTAATAATTAAGTCTTAAGTTTTATTGTAAAAATGTTATATAGGTAAATATAATATATAACTGCCTGATAATTAGTGGATACTGCAAAAATACCGGCCAAAATTATATAAATAGATAAAAATCTTTGTTATATAATTTTATGAAGGAAAAGCACAAGAACTCTTAAAGACATTCCTTACCAACTAACGTATAATGAGAAGAATATATTCTTATGTACATGTGTATATGACTAAAAATTCAGATATGTCTTTATTTTTATTTACTTAGAATATTTTTTTTTACTTTTATAGGGTTGATAAAGACATGTCATTCTCTAGGTAATGTAATTTATCTGAATGCAATATGCCCTAAGAATGTAACAAGCATCTCAAGCTCATTTGCCTTACAACAATAAATATCTTTCTCATCACGTTACTATTTTATGTAATGTACCGGATTTCAAAAAATGTAGTTATATATAAACTTCCAGAACAATATACTTCGTGGTAATATTACTGAAAATATTTTTTGGCAATGAATAGTTATATACCATCGATACTTATTTCCAGAACAAGATTACTCGTGACAAACTTCAACTTAGTATGAATAATAACTATGATTGGTCACTTGTATAAAACCTCGTATAATTTGTCTTAATATATATTGAACTACATAGCAGCGCCATCTGGTAAGGCCAATTTTAATAGTAATCGGTCTAATTATTTCGAAGATTGTTGGCCTTCTCTAACAATCTTATCTATACCAACTAAACGTTTTCATATTATGTATCAAAGGATACAAGCAAATACACCGCCTAGCAACACAGGTGGTTTGACGATCCTTTTACACCAGGAGTCCATAAAACACTGAAGATACAATTCCGATGATAACAATGTCTCATTTAATGTGCGTAGAAAAGACAAAGACAAGAAATATATTAAAATCACATGCGCAGAATGAAAACAATAAGACGCCTATTTTAAATATTTTACGAAACACAGTTGATAAGCGTATGCTGTAGTGTCAAATCTCGCTTAGTTTATCTTAAGCCAGCCACTGTACTGTACGGATTATTCTGCAGCTATAATATATATGATTTAGGCTATAACTAGTGAAATTACGAGAAAAAACGAAAATATACCATTTTATATCTCGCACACTAAGCCAATCTCGGTGTTAACAGTTTGCATATAGTAGTGGACCACATCCAAAAGAACCATTTAACTCCTATTGTGACTGATTTATAATAAATAAGTGCACACAAGTGTTGTATAAATAGATTTGAAAGTTCAATCTTTTATTTGTGTTTCTTGCAAAGGTTCTATTATTTTCGTATTAACAAGAAAAGTCAAATTTGCTTTGGTTGAAGTGTAATTTCAAATTAGGTATCAAAGTTTAATGATTACAAAAAATTTAATATTTTCTCAGATACTAATTACTTTGAATTCTTCGGACTTGAAAGTGTGTTAAAAATTTTATTTGAGAATGACAAATGTGAATAAACAGTTTATACATATAAAAAGTGAACCATTGGACCCTAAACCCAAAAAATAAATATGTCTGTTTTATTGTTATATTATACAGTGTTATGTTGTTGTCAGATAATGTTTTAACATTACTTTGGGTCCAGTTTATCCAGTACCCATAAAAGTTGTCACATATCCTATCCCTCAAATGATATAGGATATGATATGATACCAGATATTAATCAAATATTCATCCGCAATACCATGTGTGATGTTTAGCAAGTTCTTTACTTATACAAGAGAATGAAAAAACATGTACTAAGATGATATTATTACTATACATATATTATTATTATTGTATAGATTAGCGCATGAGAATTAAACACTTATCTCTTTCCTATATATCACTACAGCTCACTCATATAACATCTCCAGACTTTTATGTACCCCTAGTCTAAATGTATCGGAAATTCAACCTGTATCTGTTGTGTAACGCCATCTTACTTGTAATAAAATTTACCAACCACAAAATCCATTAACCTTTTTTTTATAGTTTCTTTATTATCCATTACAAACAAAATATTTTGTACATTTTGCGATAAACGTTCTAAAAACAAGTTGTATTTTTATATAGCATGACTCTTTTTATGTTAAGATTATTATTTTGTTGATTTAATTGGGTTACTTAGGTTTTAATAAGTTATCTTTCGGAGATGAAAGTGTCTACATATATATGCAACACAGCGTAAACTACAGAAAAGGACAAGATTCCATTATATCTGTTTTGTACGTATTTTAAATAAAGATATTTGTTATTTATTGTGTGTTTTTTTTAATAACATCTCTCTTCGAGACAGACTTGTAAGGCGATTTCCTGTACCTCGGTTTTAAAATTAAGTGACACGGAAAGGAAACGTTCTACTATTCTGATATTATCACTAGATATAAACTTACGGTATGTATTTAATATAACTGCTTTCGAAATTGTGATAAACTAATATTAATGTGGTATTAAAGAGGGTATTATCTAATTTCCAATCCTACTAACTTCCTCTTTGAAATTAAATTATAATTTAATTTTTTTATTATTTCCACGTCGAAAAGAGCACGTCAAAAACAAATTTCCTATAAATAATAATAATAATATTTTAGGTTCATAAAGCAAATTCAAAGGGGTTTTTTTTAATTTTTTTTTTACGATTTTTGTCGCAATGGACATATCAATCCCATCTTAACTATTTCTATTACAACAACTTACTTATTACTAAATATAAAACGTTATAGCATAATTTATAAATTAATTTAATAAACTTCTAGTCAAAACAAATCAAAACTATTCTGCCAGTCATTAGATTTTTGGCAATTTCCGAAGTTGGGTCTGCCAGTATGGATTGTATCAGTCACACATCCATTATATTAATGTGACTGTGTTTACTTAAAAATGTATTTCTTTTTAACTTATTCTGTTCACATTCCATCAGCAGATGTTGAACATCATCAACTTGATTACAGCTGTAACATTTTGGGGATTCATTTTTTTTTTCATAAGAAATGCAAAATGTTGCTGATAGTATATGACCAAAACGGAGTCTAAATGCCACTTTAAGAACACGTCTACTAAAATCAAAATTTTCATCCCAGGGTACCCGGCACGGCTCACTTTGTATGGTCCTATTATACCAGATGCCTTTGTCTTGGCTTATGTTAGAAAAATATTTCTTCCAATAATTCTAGCAGATATTATTGTATTTAGGTGAGTATTCAAAATAATCTGGTACAAAGGAAAATAGTGTTTTTATAAGTCCGCATTAAGAAATTTTTTAATATAACAAAATTAACTATTTTGTAGACCCGTTGTGGATCAAACCAGGATTTAATGTAAAATTACTAGATTCGATTGCCTTCATGATGCAATGGTTTACCGGTTATGGTGTAATATGAAGGACCATGATTCCATTCCGGGACCAGGTAAGTAATGGAGTTTGGATGGTAATGCAGACTTTTCGAAACCGCCAGACCTATCGAAAACGACAATCTGGAAACTTAGGTGTAACAATCGACGATCACTTTAAACGAATAAACGATTTTTAAGTCGGGGATCGAGTGTGTGGTTTCAGTTAAGTTCGGAACTGTTAGCTATTTTAATCTTTTACAGCTTTATTGAACATTAAGAACTTGATGATTTTCGTAAGTGAAATAGGAAGAAATAACTACGCAAGAAGTACTCTAAATCCGGATAAAATTACAAATCTATTTACATTAATTATAACCGATCAATTTTAGGCTGTAGTAAAAAACAATGGGATATATTATAGAATATACTATGTACACTAAATTTTTAGATGTTATTTAGTGTCTTAACATTAAAGAGTTTTTGAAAATTTTTGAGAATAAAATTAAAACATGACTGTTAATGTTTGTATTATTACTATATTATATTACTAGAGCGGTTCTCCTGTTTTCCCATGATATCCTGGTGTCTGTGCGGGTGAACTTTAACTCCTAATCAATACTCTGCTCTCCAACGTTAAGTGCCGCATGCGTGTTTCTCACTATTTATTGTAAAACAAAAAAAATCCTCAAAATCGTCCAAAATATAAATTCCACGTATGACGTCTTAATTTTTTTTTTAATAAAATGTATGTTTTATATACGATATATTTTTTAAAAGCATTTATGTCAGAAATACACGTATAAATTTAATTAATAAATTAAATAAACAGATAAAATAATTCATTCGATCTAGTTAAACATAATCCCCACAAATATATTTAACCGGGAAAGGCACAGGGAGTATCAGTTGGAGCAATCATGTAAACTGCTAAGTTAACTTCTTTACCGAGAAACTTACTAATATTTTAACCTATCTTCATTATTCGATTCAAAAACAAAAAGAAACCAGCAGAGCTGTGAAAATCTTTTAACTAGTACAAATAAAAATACAAATGGACTATCACCACACAAAAATATGCAGTTATTGAAGTGTATATTTTGAGAAACTGTTATATATATAATTTCTTTGGTAATTAAAATATTTCCTAAACTCAACTCTCGGCTATATTTAAATATAAAGAGATAAACTAGCTTTTTGGTAATAGGACAGAATTTATATACTATCTTTACGGAGAGAGCTATCACTCTCAAATTTAAATTACAATGTTTTTTCATAACTAATTAAATTAATATGAAATATTGTATAAACCATATGGTTTATTAGTTAACAAATAAACAGACCTTTACGAGTAACTACTATATCGGCTACGAAGTGGCTCCACAGCTTCATGATATCTTAGTATTTCAAAGTCATGCTTTAATCGATAACAAGGACTTCAATGTCTGTTGTATAACAGCGACGACAGATGTCATGTTCGTAGAAAGATTGAAAGTCAATTTTACGTTCCAACATTGTTATTTTCGTTAATTTGAATATCTTATATCATCTTCGTTAAATTCCCAATGTTTAAAAATGTTTTTTGGATTTAATTATAGATTATATAGATAAAGAAAATATAGATATATATTAAATATAGATAAAGAAAAAAGATGTATTAACAAATTTTAAATTGCCGCTGAATTTTCACATTACTAAGTATCAATATCGTCCATCTCTTTCTGTCAATTTATTTGACCAATGAAAATTTATATATTCACACATGCGCATAAACTGTTCTCACATTAAATTTATACCGGAGATGTGTGCGAAGTTCAGAATGTATTTTAACACAAGTGAACTTGGCACAAGGTTTTAAGATATCCTCTCCCGTTTTATACATTCCTGGTACAATTATGCAAAAAGTTTTCGCTGTTGCTATGCAGCAACAGCGTAAACATTGCGACTCTATTACGTATTCGTTTGTTTTAGAATTGTTTTTATTCTGCTTTTTTTAAATACAAAAAATCATTATAACTCACGATTTTAAGTATCTATAATAAAATAAAAAACTATTTTGTACGTACAGCGCTCCGTTTTAATGAATGAAATATAAATCTTATTATAAACCCTGTGTGTGCAAGTAAGTGACGGCTTATTCTACGTGTATTTTTGTGTAAATCATTAGCGGAGTAAAAGTACAAAACTATTTTGTATAAAATATTTGGAAAACAACTAACAACGAACTGCATCTAATTTTAACTTTTAACATTAGCTAAGTTTGAATTAAGATTTATAGAAAAGAGCAATTTTTTTATGCGGAGATAGCAAAAACATATAATATCCAACAAAAATAAAAATGAAAAATGATGTTTTAAGCGCTATGAAATTAAGTGAATAATTTATGTTAAAGTTATAAATACGTTTGAAATCATAATTATATAGAGAAAATAACAAATAACAAAGTTTATGAAATAAATACATTCTCTTAATGCTAACAGTTAAAACAAGTATTAAATTATAAATTAGTACCAGTAAACGATAAAATTATTGTTAGATGTTTAAGAATTATTTTCACATAAATATCATATTTATTATTTTATGCCACGTAAGAGAACTGGAATGGGATAACTTTCAATGAGCTGTTTAAATAGAAAACTTGTTTTGAAAGTGGTTATTGCTTTACCGTATTGTAAAAGTATTTCTAGAATTGCTACGGTTTTGCATTATAAGAAATACTACACAAGGTAAAAAAAATGTTTTAAAATAAAATATTCACATACATACACACAAACACACATATATATATTATTTACATAAATTAATTCAAAAAATAAAAATAACTTTAGTAAGCGATAATTTACAAAAGATTGACTTTCGTCAATACGTAAATATATCAACTTGTTCTGGTATATTTTATTTTGAAAAGACTGTTTGTAATGCTATCCTTTAAATAATTACATCACTATTAGAAAAAAAGTGGTTTCCTTCTTTAAACACAAAATTACCAAGTAATGAAAATATTTTCCTGATTTTAAATTCCTTTCTGATTAATAATACTCCAAGCACAATAAATATCATACAAATGATGAAACCGCTTATAATAAAGCAAAAAAAAATTGGTTTGCTTTGATATTTTTGAAGTTATTTTGTTATATCCATTGCTTGGATGTTACTATTTATTTTACTGATATATAACTTTCCCTTTTTAAACGTGGACGGGAACAAGGCTCTCAAGTCGACGCGTTTAGAAGTTGGTCCAATCAAAAATTCAATGATAATAAGTGGTAAAACCAGAAAATTTGATTTTATATTATCTTCTATAGCAGATCGAACGAGAGATTCTTTTTTTTTTGAAAAAAATAAACTTATTGCTTTGTGGTTGTGTGTATAGCTAAGCTTCTTTTTCTAACTAAAGCCCTTAGTCGGTTTAAAATCTATACATGTAAAATTCAATGGTCTAACTAATATATATATATATAT
>DWQX01004971.1:0-13933 GCA_018245475.1 Pharmacophagus antenor
CATTGTTGTGTTCCAACACACGTATACAAATGAGACAGAGTACTCTGAACGAACACACCAACACTATCTACTGCCTCGTAGTCACTCAACATCGTGTGTCAACAGTCGTCAAGTGTTAACTCAGGTTCTACTGGTCCCCCCTTTAGAGGCGATTAAGACAAAAGTTTGCTTCGCACCATGACATCACTTCGCCAATGAGAAAACAATTGTTTTTTTTTTTTACTTCTTGAAATGACATCATTACATGACGCTGGTGCGTTTGTTCCTACCACAATGAGCCGAAACGCCTCCGAACGAGAGACGGGTCTTTGTTCCGGCGTTCGGCGGCAAGAATTTGACCGTCTTCATCCTTTTCACGGCGCAACAATAAGCGGCGGACGAGTGAAGACCGCCGCACGTTGCGTCGTTCTCCGATAGTGATGTAATCGTTTCGAGGTAATCAATGAATGTTAATATACGCGTGCTAAATTAATGATCACGTTGCTTTGGTGAACACTACGTTACGGGTTTCGATTGCGGAGTCTCTAACGTGAGTGGTCGGATTTTCCGCAACCCGCCCCGCTATGTACACGCATTTACATATGAAAAATATTAAATGATTTTTCCATTATATTATCTTCAAGTTCATTTTTGTACCACGTAGCAATTGGGATTTGATAATTTATGAGCACTATATTACTAGTGCCCCGGCTGTTCGGGCTTGAATCGGCATCCCAACTGCTGGCCGGCTACCGCCTTCGATGACAATCTATCGACTGTTCCGGGCTAGCACTTTTCACCATCTACGGCTCCGTTGTCGCTTAAGGTCGTGTGAAATTAAGGCCGTGCGTTCCTAAATCATGTGATTATTATCTTGTTTATTGGCAGTTGATAGATACACGGAGCGAAGCTGCGTCCCCCGTAGCTCCGCTTCAGCGGCAAGGCCGGGGTGGCGGCAGCGGCGCCCGGAGGCGGCCCAAGTGAACGGACAGCGCGCGGCCGCGGCCCGCGTTCCCGGCGAAGCCGCTTCGAACCGCCCACACGCGTCTGCTTTGAGCGACTGAGTGCACGAGATCAGTTTATACGCCAGCTTTGACGCGTTGTATTCCTCTATTGTTCGATGTCTATAGCATCTATGGGCGGAGAGATAAATCCTTTTGTTACTCTTAGTCACTTACTCGGTACATTACAAATACCGTTGGCAAGAATTTATTACCAGGTAATATAATATGATACCGATGTAATAAAACGCAATACCAGAAACCGCATGCATCGACAGATTGTAATTATAAAAAAAAAAACATGAAAATTAAGTAAACATATTCAATAACGAAATTCCTTTAATAAACCCTTCTACTTTAATACGCACCGATAATGACGAAAGTCGAGAATTAAGCAACCACATGTAACTTTTGATGTGGTGAAAAAACATCAACCCTTTGCATATTACCGCCGCGTTGTGCGTTCCGCGCACAATCATCAAATACGCGAAACAACCCGTGTACGCGTTCGGCGATAACGGCCGACAGAGCCTAGGGACGCGTACGCGAGTCTCACGCAAATGCTCGTTATGCGCATGCACTATAAGACTCCAGGGTTCAACTCGGAGCTTCGCGAACGTGCGGCATGAGCTCGTCGCCACGTTACGGCCCACTACCAAGCGTACCGTCCGCAGTCGATTGAAACAATCTTACTGATTTCTCTGATTCGAATCAATGTAAACATCTATCGGTATCAGAGTGCCAATATACCGACCGCGTACAGACGCTACCGCGGTATTCGATTGAAAACTTTATTCAACGCTCCACAATGTCGACATGATTTTACATAATTGAGCCGTGACGTCTTTCGTTTCGAAAGTTCGTCACAGATAAGATTACCACGAGGGGCGTTAAGGGCGTCACAATCTTTACACAGTGTACAATAAGATAATTATGTACAAACAAAAATAGATAGTCAAATATGGTCGATTCACAACTGATCCGATCTCAATGCCGAGATGAACTGACACAAGGTCAGTGGATTTTGCCTTTTGTTTGTACAGAAGCACAATCTAATTGTATTACTTCAAAATATAGATAGCCTTTTTAAACACATCTAATTACTTCCGTACGTAATTATCGTTCGATAATTTTTGTAATCGTCCCCACTACAGTACGTATTTACGCATATTCTACGTAGGACAAAACTTGAATTTATTTAAAGAAAGATTGACTGCCTCGCCTAGCATGAAAAAGCGTATACATTGACCTTTAGGAAAAAAAAAAGAACATCTTATAGAGTCTAGTATTGGACAAGGCGAGTTTACTTTGATTTCTTAAAGTCTCTCATATACTCATCTCAATAAATCTTTATTTTTAAATCAACACTCGCACGCATTACATGTGGTTTATCTATCAAATAAATGTATACGATACTTTTGACAGACTCAAGCAGAAACGTCAACAGAAAAGACGAAATTGTCGACAGCAGCCCGACGCGGTAATACCGCGCCCGATTTCGCATCACACTGAATGCACTCCGAGCGCACCATGTTATCGCAGAATGTTAGCGCGCTAATTTTTCTTAAGGTCGCATTTGTAAAACTGTCGCAGATCGAAGCGCGAAAACTCGTATACACGTACGAGTGCAGTTTTCGCTACAGAGACGTGTAGGCGCGAACTTAAACGAAATGTTTCATTGAAACCCATCTCGGTTCATAAAGCGCCGCTCAAATAAATATTCTTTTACATAGCGCGCGTTAAAATTAAACACGTTACCGATATGAAAATCTATTTGGCGTAAAATAAATATGCTCCTAATATTTTTATCGAGTATAGAGGTATGTTGTAAAGCAGGGAATCAATCGCAAAGTTTGCTTCTATTGACCTTAGTCAGAATGAAAAATAACACTCCGTAGCAGCTGTTTTAAGTTAGCGGACCGTTATGGATGAAGGGGTTGATAAAAGTAGGTAATTTGGCCATGGGGTTCTGAGGTAACACGTCATTTTGGCAAAAGGGTCACTTGTCCAAAATAGTTTGGGGATCCCTGTTTTAAAGTAACTGATGCCACTTATTTTGTTTCTATTACCACTACGAAATTCATTTCTTTATTAAAAAAATTAATAATGATCAACTAGATCATGAACGAGGTTTTTTTTTTAATACAAAAACAAAGAAATTGTTTTTACAATTCAATTAAAACATATTAATTTTTATATAATTAGAAATAGCTAACGGTTAAGTATTATGGTGTGCAAAAAATTATAATTTTTTTTTACAATATATTAATGATATTTAATTGTGATTCCATAATGCTAAACGATCCAATAACTTAGACTTACTGAAATAACGGCGCTTTTCGAATGGGGCAGTTTTACGGTAGGCCCTTTTCAAGTTTTCATTGCTTTGAGCCTATAAAGTCTATGAACAAATAAATCACTCGTTGTTTGTTCGTTATTTCATTGAGGTCAACTCGGTTATCGAAATAAAATTTTTGGAAAAACACCATACGTACTATTAACGAGAAAACGTAATATGCCGATGGCGCTTTAAAACCGGCGATATCTGGCCAATGGATTCATGAGGTTAACGGATTATATATTATTTACGTGATAAATTCATGTAAACAAATGATGGGATAATATTGTATCGAAACATAAATCGGTTCGTTCATCATGTAGCCATTGCAAATGGACGGCTCTTCATCGGACCTCAGCGACGTTTTCATCGACGACCACTTAACCGTATATTTTATGGAATCATCTTCGGAAATGTTTTTCGCAACAACGACGCAACTTTTCGTTATTCGGTTTTAATATTAACCTTCTTTTTTTTTTTTTTTTTTGGAACGGTCTTACACTTGGCGTTTATTTCACGCGATGTTGAGAGAGCTGGTCCAGAACACTGGTTATGCTTGCACTATTGTCGAGGATGATATGTGGTGGATTCGGATAATTATACCATCGTCCAGACTCCACTGTTCCCGTGAACCGAGAATCGAAACTAATAACAAGCCTTAACACATTATCGACCGGTGATGAAAAAGAAATTCCCTCATCTTGTCGTGTATTTGTCCACAAACTCTTTACGGCACAGATTTTTTTTTTTTACAAATGAATTAGTAGAGATAAGGAATTGATTATCGTCTGAAAGTTTGTCTCTCAATAGGTATCAGCTGCTGTCGAAATAACGGGCTGAATGTGGGCGAGCGGCGACGACGGAAAGCCTAAAAATCGGCTACCGGTCGATGAAGTGTTCAAAGAGGCAAAAAGTAATCTCCATTTCTTTTATTAACGCCGTAAGTTATTGTTTACTATTAAAAAATGCATTATGTAATGTTGTAATGGTGCCAAGAACTATTAATGTATAAATAAATTATTAATAACAGGGTGGCGCACGCGACTGGCGCCGTTCATAACAAGACGACACAATGTTGAATCTGCTACCACGATGGAATGAAACATTCCCATATTATGAAAATAATCATATTTATGTTATACTGGGAAAATCATGTATTATTGTATGTAATTACGTAAAAATCCTTTCCCTACACTTCTGGTTCAGTGACTATAAATACAATCAGATGTATTTAAATTATATTACATTTCGTACCTTGCCAAGATTACGTTGTTCTAAACACAGTAGAAATTTCTAAACATTATACAACACAGACATGTTCACGGATTCACTACATGTAAGTATATATAGTGCATAAGACATGCAGATCATACATGTCAATGGGCTGAGAACAGGCATCTTGCCAATGCAAAATGCAATGTTAATATACGGAATGCGTAGCCAAAAATGTTAGATCTCCTGCCAAAACGAATACCTCAAGTATCTTGATAAGAACTATTTATGTTCTAACTAAATACAACTTTACATTCATGGTTATTCAATCAAAACATAAACAGATATTTCAGATTGAATGTCTGTAAAAAATGCTTATGGATTATTTATTTTTGGGAGAAAAAATTCATGGCTATAAATAATGTGTTCATTGTATATAACAAAAGTTGAATAATTCAATAAGTTGTCATTAAATGTATCTATTTTATTATTGTAATCATAGGCCCAGTTTCTCCTAAGTGAATATTGTATTATTATTTGAGTAATAAAGTTTCTTTGAATTGAATCCTACACCACATTTAAGTTGGTTTTCCAAAAATAAAAATAAAGTATGTGTGTGTACATGAGAGAACAGAGTCGTAAAAAAATTAATCAATTGGAGCTAAGTGCCCATTATATAATCCTTCATTAGATCAAAAAAAAATAACAATAGATATTTTAATTTTCTGATTCAACACTGGCCTTAAACAGAAATGTAATTTGCAAAAAACAAAACAAAGACAATTATTACCATTGTCTTTAATGTAAAAGATTTTTTGTTCTATGCGCAAAACAATTTCTCTAATAGGATTTTGTTAAGCAAATTGTTTACCCAAATGTTACATAAAGTCTATGTAAACTTAAAAAGACATTAGGCAAATGCTATTAGTAAGTAGTTCTAAATATTAATTAATAATTACTACAAATTGATCATTAGAAAGTAATTTTTATTGGTATCTGTTAGTGTACGAGATAATTCAGCATTAAAGCAATATAATATTTTTCTAATTCAATGGTTTAATGCAGAAAAATTTTAGCAAAGGATATATTAAATTTTAGATATTCTCATTTTATATTCACCAATACACAATAAAAACCAATTCATATTATTTATCATGCCCCTTTCCATAAACATGCATAATCTATCAAATTGATTCAATTATCTTTAGCAACTCATATATAAGCAATTGTTTTTTTTTAATGATGTTTACAATATTAAATATATTTATACTACATGAATAGTGTAATTAAAGAAGATAAATAATAGTAAACATAATATCTTTCTAATCACTTTGCTTAGTTAAAAAAAAACACTGTATTAAACTTTGATTGATTGAATATTAGAAATGTTTTACTAATGTATACATAACTGTATTGTTTGAAACATGTGTTTCAATGAGTTATTACTTATCCATATTATATTAGGTAATTATGGCAGTATTTTAAATGTTTATTGTGATTTATAATCGCTTAATAAATAATGAACACACATTTGTTAATTAACTGCATTTAGAAGTTGTGATGATGTAAAAATTACTGCAGCATTTGAAACAAAAGCAGTATATAATGGTGAATATCACATGGCATAATGGTTGGTGTTGTCTATACATAAAATTCTCAATCAACAATTGCATGTACAATCTAAATGAGGTAATGAGGTAATTATGAGATGAAAATTATAAGGTAATAAGCATTACAAATCATAGAAAATTCATGGTTTGGAGTGGCCATATTTATCTTTTTTTTTATGCAAACTGAAATTGCAAACTAGACAACATGTGATGGAAAATGCAATCAAAAAATTTTTTAGGTATTGATTATAAGAAACTTTAGTTTTGGTCAATATTTATGATAGTCTGCATCATAAACATTGACCAATACTAAAGAAGTTTCTTAATTTTTTTGAAAATAATCTGTTTGTATGTCGCATAATGTGACAGCTACTGTATGGATTTTTATGGAATTCTGCAAAATAGCTCATCATCCTGTTTGATATTTAGATACTCTTTTTCAGAAATTGTTTCATTATTCAGGGATAACAATGGGTTATAATTTTAATTTTTTATAATAGTGTAACTGGTGAGGATATATTTCTACACGAAAATATAATTTTAAAATCCATTTTTTATGTAAAAAAAGTGATTCTAAATTAGAAATAAAAAGATATTTTACTTTCATACTTTATATTGGATGTATATAATTCTAGAATGACATTTGTTGAGATAAATTGATTATTTCTAACTTGACAAGACCTTTCTAGTTACGATAAATCAAATAAGTACTCACTTTGAAAACTTCCGAGAAGAACCCTGCTCCGATCTTCTCCAATACGAAATCGTCGAAGGGGTAGAGAGCCGCCACCGCGGTCCGCAGCGCGGTGCACGACGACCCGGTCACTCTCCTGTCGCCCAGCTTCTCACCATCCTCACAAACACTCGACTCCTCGCACTCATTCTCACAACACACACCGCGTCTCGTCCTGCAGCCATTCTCTTGCACATCGCGGTACCTGCGGCCCGTCTTAGAATACGGGCCGCGTACGTAGCGTCCCGCCTTCGCGGTCTCATCTAGATTCGTGAAGCTCTCTGCTATCTTCAGCACCTTGGTTGGCTTCCGTCTCTCAAACGCGCTATTGCACTTCGCCTCCTCCGATGTACACTCGTCTTGCATTCTAACAGTTGATAACGCAACTAGCGTTTATCCCGCTTCGAACATAGTGGTCAAGTATCTCTCCACAATATACGCAGCGGCATCTTCGACGTCCAAGACAATATTTATTTATATGGCGGTACACAAAACTATGCGAAACATTGTTATGCAGACGAAAAAAAAGAAGCGATTTTGTGCGACTGTCACTTTCACATATTTCTCCGCATATCTATATAACTAAAGCCGTTTGTACGCTGATTAGTTTTTAATTTAAACAGTAGCGTTTGTTGCTTCAATTTGCGTGTAATGCATATATTTATAACACAAAAACAGTGCGATTCACCGACGCGCGTTCAAGCAAAGTAAGGAAAGCAGAAAGTAAGCAACGGAGCATTGGCATTGCCACTTACAACAAACTACACATGACATAACAATCGCTTATATTGGTAGCCCTGTTTGACAAGCACAGCAGTGTTACCACTTTAAAAAAATGAATGTGTATTGAAATTAATTTAAGTCCTTAAATAACGTTTCAAGTTCAAAAAATAAACTTTAGTAATATTATGTTATAAAAATCTGCATTTATGTACAAAAATGGATTTAGTGCGAATGATTTCATTAACATCCTCTTTAATGTTAAGACAGTAATGATATTAAAATTAAAAAAGATATTGTTAGTAGACAATGATTCCTAATTTTTAATATAATTTTAGTTTTGATGTTTTCTACATAAATTTGATTGTAAAATTGCAATCTTGTCAAACTTTATCACACACAAAGTACAAAAATTTCTCTTATTCGTTTTACAGTTACTAGATGGCACTGAAATCAGAAAATAAAAGAACTTGTGTCATGTGTTTTCTTTATTAAAAATTGGAAATTTGCCCTAATACATAATAAAACAAAATTACTAAAAGTTCCAATTTGTAGAGTAGAGACTAGTATTACTAGTGGATTAATGAAACATTTTGTGATAATGTCTAATGGATGTTAACCAAAATTATTTTTTAGTCTTGAGATTAGAAGAAGAGATGGAAACTTGAGTAATAAGCAATAGAGTCATCAAACAAATTTAGATTTATCCTAAACAAATGATGTTGTTTGCTACAATATCAATAATACATAAAATAATTACTGTGTGCTATCCGTGTTATACAGGCGATATATTTTTACAGAGACGTACACTCTAAAAATTCCGTTATTTACGCAGAATATGAAAATTGTATTAATAAAGAATTGCAACACATTTTAACTAATTCGCTCAATATCAAGAATGTATTGTTTTAAACTAAATAACTTAAATCACATAACCATTAGGTTCAGATAGTACTCTACATAAATAAAAAAAATTGTAGTGCTACAACAAATTTTTATTTCGCAAAGCGCCATCTGTTGACAAAACGTTTAATTTTTTTCTTATCAGCAAAGGACTATCCTGGACCTAAATTTGTAAGTCCTAGATGCCTTCACATATATGACTATCTAAATACAGTAAAGTTGTTATTATGGCAGTTGACATTGAGGGTGGAAGCTCGCTTGGTTCGAAAGACTACCATCTTACAAACATTACCTGTGGCCTCTGTGTTACGAGGCTTGTAGTGACCCACTGCACCACGGAAGCAGTTAAAACTATTAACTAGTTTATATAATTTGAGCAATGGTTAGTTGTATAGTTGGTACAAAAAGTACCCAATTAGTTATTGTACATGATTGCATGAAAAGAATATTTATTTATTCGATAAGATCAAATTATATATTCTTCAAAGCCATCAATAAATATATTTTATTTATCTATAGGTTTTTCACTTCAAAATAACAATTTTTAAAACGGTATTTCAAGAATTAAAAGAAAAAAACAAATTAAAAAGAATGTTTGAATTTATGTTCGTTACAAGAGATTGCAACACCGAACAAAAATTTTAACGTCAGTATTCGATATTTTATAAATTACAAAACAGGGATACCAGTATAAGAAATTTGATTAAAGATGGACAAAGTGAATGTTTATTTTAAAAGATATACTAGTTTTATTAAAGAGAGTAAATAATTTGCACAAAAAAAAAGATATTTTGAAGTTTGCCATTGAGTTGTTAATAAATAATGAAAAAATGTTTCTTAAACAAGAATTTCTCTCTGATACAAAAAAAGCTTATTTTAACCTTTTAAAATCAATTGTCATGGTTTTTATTTGTTATTTCGATGTGAAAAACCCGTACAATATGTATATTTTGTCTTTCGACCTCCTCATTTCTCGTGAGTATAGATTATGGCAACCTAGAAGTTTAGATGTTCGCTGTTATCGTGAGAAATGTTAGTTCATGTAAAAGAATATTTTGTTGCAATAAGAAACATCTTATGCACTCTTTTACAATAGTGATTATCCACAATATTATCTAATGATAAATTACGATTTGTTCTCTGTGATCAAGATTGTCCAAATTGACATCCAGTACGTCTTGTTTCCGAAGAAAACTTCAAAATCATATGGTCAGTACGTATGGAGTTCGTCGAAACAGGAGTTTAAATACGAGTATAATTATTCTTTTAAAACCAAATCTGGTGATGCAATAAGAAGGTAAAGGTTTTAAGGTGTAAGAAAATAAGAAACAATTCAGTTATTTCGCTCTTTATTTTATAATTCATGCCGACTATATACTTAATATAAACGTACCTATATCACACAATGGAAACTCAGGGCTGGAGGGCGCCGGGGGAGACATCTCCGATAAAATAAAAATTGAGTTCGCAGTCGTCTCCCCGCGAGGCGCTGCTTCCAATACGTATAATCTCTTAGCACTGAGCGCAAGGGGGCGCTCCGTCCACCTGCCTACCCAACAACTGCCTAGTAAATATTTAACGCTTCGTAGCCACGTACCAATATTATTGCTGTCGCGATTCCTTACCTACTACGTAAACTTATCTATCTATTTAACTATACATTCGTCTCATAACGAGTATCGGTTTCCTTAATCGAAAAAAAAAAGAACATCACTATAATCTATACTTAACTATGTTAGTATTGCTTTACGAAGGCGAACGTAGTTCTCCTTGAATATTACGCGTAACAAATACATTAATTACGAACTAGAGCTGCCATCAGATGGCAGCTTCGGGGAGGGCGCGGGGTTGGTGCGGGGGTGCACTAACCAAATCTACGGCCGTCGCATCAACGAAACGGAATCCATTCGAAATACGATTAACAGCTGTTAAAGTGTGCTATAAATTCGATAGAATACAAGTTGCGTTGCCGAGAGGCAAAAAAACACTGTACTGACAGATTTATCTCATAGAGTACCGCGAGTTTCGAAAAACGAAATGCACATTTAAAGATAGAACGAGATGGCTGCTTCGAGTTATTATCACCTCTTTTTTAGGTGTTGCTATGCGTAAATATGATAACAATTATTAATTTTCTCGTTATATCTTTAGACGTTTATGCCAGTAAGCACTTTCCTAACTAATTTTTTATGTAATTATTCATAACTGCCCATTAATTTGTTTTGACTATACCACACTAACTAGCTCCAGTAGACAAACGATCGTACGCGGGGAAACTTTTGATTATTAACGGTCGTGTGAAATAAAATACAAGCTAAATTATTCTAGCTACGCGATATAACGTTATAACGAGTTTGTACATGTCGTAAGCTTCACGTGTGAACGAACCGCGCGCGGCCGCACCGATACACGAACGCACGGCCGCGCGCGCAACAAATGTATACAGTAAAAATATTCAGACTGACGCAGTCTGCCGCGCCGTATATAACATGCCGGCGATGTTTCTGACACATAACAAATTACAGATTTACAAATATAGCTGCCGGTCAACATTCTCTAGCGCGTTATTCGTTATCGCTAGCCGGAGAATGACTTTTAGAAATGTTGCCATTAATAAAAAAATATTGTGACACTTAAAAATAAAGCGAAACATGTTCGATTTGCAATGATTAATTTTAAATCTCGAATAATTTGGTAACACGTTACATGATAAAATAATAATTGGTAAATATTAAACGTAAAAGAATTAAAAAAGTGAATCGTGATTTTTGTACAGTTACAATGAAACCGATGAAGGGAAAATAGTTAAAAAAACACGAGGTATTAAGAACGGTTAATGCAGGATACGCACATTAAACGGTCTGCAAACCATAGACACACAATATTCGGTACACATTTTTTGTTGAATGAATAAATACACGCAGTATCGCCTATACATCTGACAACAACAAATTTCACAACCATTTGCACCAAATTTCTGTCGAATGCTGAATGCTATAAAGTTTGCCACTGCGGGTAGCGCGGCATAAATAATGTGGCAACACTGAAAATTGATAACAACCCTTTCTCGCATCGAGTATTGCAAGCATTGAACAAAACACATTCCCTCATGCGGCCGTAAAAAATATACAACTAGCTAATGATATTAAATTTTAATTTATATCAACAAGAGAACGCCGAGTCAATGCTTGCAACCGTCGCTTCGCCATCAATCTGTATCCAACACAAACCAATCAGCGCTGCTGGATTTGTACACATGATATTTTGCACTTAACGTTTTTTTTTAAACATTCCAAATAAGTAATTTTTTGTCTACTCCAAGTTATGTATAGCCTGATGTGAAACTTTACACGGGCAACACCTTGACGTACACTTAAGCGCTATCACTGGACAGTTTTTTTTTAAAGCGACTTCGATGAAGTGGTAACGGTCGTCCATAATGCTAACACCGACCATTACCGTACGGATTGTAATCATGAGATGAAATATAATCGCCCTTGTGTGCAATAGCTGTATTTTTTTCTGTTTTCTTATCATTTAAAAAAAAAAATTAATATTTCTTTTTGTAACTCCCAAAGGCAAGGGGCGGTATTTTGTCGAAAATATTTACTATTTATATTTATGGTATTAGAAGTGGTATTCGACAATAGCGTTCTCGCCTAAACGGTCGTGCCTGTCATTGACATATATCCCTTTCAATGTGTAATAAATGCAGAAGAAATTAATGTGACAAATTAATTTTCGAAACTATTTGCCTTCTTTATTGGCATATTTTTGAGTACGCGGTGAACTCCGTGAACGGGTTAAATGCAAAATATCTCCAACCGTACCGTTTAATAACCATTATACTTGATTATGAGTGCAAGCGCGTAGCTCGTAGGACGTCTACGCGGCCTACGTTCCCGGTGTGAACACTAGACCTAGCGGTGATGTTAGTACAGTGCGCGCCTACATATCGTATGAACGATCTGTCTAAGCCATTCGATCTATCTATAACTTTTATATCTTTTCAATTACCGTAACAAGATATACACACATTTCTTTTTTTAAATATAAGGCGTTTAACTTACTTCGTACAAAACGTAGTCGTTCACGTGAACGATATATGGGAATTGTGTTTAGCTACTTATAATTCTTTTATCATAAATAAAAGAATCGTTACAAAAAAAGTGCCCGGTTTCATTTCTATTCGCTTAAGAGGGAAAATATTCTTTAGAAATTATTATTTCAGGGCACGTAAACTGGCTACAGTGTCGGTGAAAGTGGAGTAGTGAATGAAAACTTCACATTGGAAATTCTATTTGTTTTCTATAATTGCGTTAATAACATTTTTTTTTATACATAGGTCGAGCAAATGACTCCAGTCCGCTTGATGTTAAGTGGTGGTGGGATCCAAATGCGAAGATGGCCGGTGAAACAAAATGTTGTTGCATCAGACACCCTCGACCTGCCGACCCCCGTGTGTCGCAACCAAAGTTGTAACTAATAGTGTAACATCGATACAGTAGCCAGTCTACAGAGACGTGACAGATTTCAGGAGCTGGCCAGTAATCAAATAAAACACTTAACGTAATTGTGCTTCAAATGTCGTCTGCTGTAAGTTTTACAATATTAACGATTTGGCCTCCCGGATGAGTTGGGAGGCTGTGTCCGCATCGTGAATCACCTCTGCGTGATTCGGTGTACAACTGCGGCAACGCTGATGATGAAATAGATAGATGTCGTCGCCAGCGCAGGCTGTTTATTCGGTTGATCTTGACATTCACCTGAAAAAATTGGTAATCGAATCATCATCAAGCTAGTATCCTAAAAGAAAACGATACTGACATTAAACTTGTGATAATCTAAAAAAAAATCAGCTAATTTTAAATATATATAACATTCCGTTTTCAAGAAGGCATTCGATTGCCAAAATCATATATAATTTTAATGATTGAATTATAAGATAAAATTTATATTGAAACGCTGGACAAGTCGACATGCATAGCTATCGAAAATATTAAAACCATTTAATCAAACTCTTCAGACCTAAGCAAGGTCTCTGGAGTTGCGCAAGGCTCTGTGTTAAGACTGAAGCTATTTAATTTTTTTTATTTTAACAATACTTTGCTATCCGGACCATCTGTCCGTCTTTAGGTTAGATCGTATAATGTGACATTATCCATAGTGTGTTTAATGTCATAAACTGCACCTGACCATGGCGAGTGACTCTTCACAAATGGTGCGAAACATATCGCAGTGGGCGAGGTTTATGTTTGATTGCAAAAAATCGAGTGTCTAGTCGTTGGTGAGCTGTAAATTAGTCGTGGCGGGCGGTTTGCGCAGCGTGCGCGCTGTGAGGAGAGGGTGAGTGGGGGGGTGGGGGGTGTGTACCAGCGGGCGCGGCGGCGAGCAGCAGCGGCGCGGGCTCGCGCTCGCAGTTCGCGGCGGAGCGGGC
>DWQX01004972.1:0-13931 GCA_018245475.1 Pharmacophagus antenor
ATCTTGGTAACCGGGCTATTAGTTTATTGATATTTTGTGCGAGCATACTTCAACATCAATAACCCGTTGTCTTTTAACATCATTTGTCAATTCAAGTCAAGTGCTCATTGCCTAATAAAAAAATAATTTTCATTACCTTATTAATTTGATTAGTTAAAGCGCGCTTCAAATCAGAACATTGTAAAGTTTGCACACTACTGCTTGCCGGAAGGAATAGACGAAACTGTGGTACCTAAACGGCCTTCAACACAGATCCCTACCACCAACTTATCTTTCTAATTGATAACAATTAGCGATTTTCGACTCACATTTAAATTACTCATAATTATTAATCTATCTTCCTCGCAATAAATTCCAAACACTATGGGAAATTAATAAAATTAATTTTGGTTATAAATATCTCAAAATTAAAAGATCAACGTACCGACAGCATAAAAAATTGCTTCCTATTAAACAATAAAATGTTATAGAGATTTAAATCCGAATAGATATAAAATAGAAAATGTATTTAATAAAAAATATTTTCTTCATATTTTTTCTCATTGAAGCAAGAAAATTTTTATTTAAATCCTATAATAATTAAAATAAAAATTGTTTTTATCTGAACTCCTTCCTTTTTCTTCGTAATAAAAGTAAAAATGCAATAAAAATATTGAGATTAACAAAAGACAATATTTATTCATTTTGTACTACAAATTATTTTTATCTTTATTTATTATATTTCTGTTTTACATATATAGAGACTAATGAAATATTTTACACATTTTTTCAGGGCAAAAGGCCCATGATTTTAGACAAAATCAATTCATTGAAATATACGTAATAATAGGATTCATGAGGGGAATAAGTTCCGGGCTAACAACCCTCATAAATTCGTCTTGGTCGATTTTCGATGAACGCCAGATTCCTATTGGGACCAGATGTGAAGTACCGTAGCCCAATGGAAATGACCGCTCATACACATACCACGAAAGTCCTTTGGGAAATCTCAAAACGATTTGCGATCGTCATTCTGTCAAACGAATATTCGACTTGCGATCCAAAACTTGTTAAACCTGTGACATATTATTATACGAGCAGAGTTGCTTTAAACGTACCATTAAACAACAAATAAAATCGTTTATTTAAAAAAATATTAAAAGTATCTGTTTCTGCTACTTATTACACGGAAGTACAGAATGTATGCTATACATCTGCATATATACATCTATAGAATATAGCAAAGGTGTATAGCAATTTCAGTATAGATTTTTTCTTCGAAATGTTTCATTAAAAATTTTAGATAAGTATGTCCATTATATATATGTACATATATAGATCTATTTTTGCTAGATATAACATTATCGCATAGTTTTTATTGCTTAAGCAATTTTATTTTTCAACATACCTCCGTACAGGCATGTTAATAACTAGGTCAAGTACATTTGATTAAATTTAGAATTTTCGCATTCAATCATTAAAACTAATGAACTTTTCATACTGTTGAAAATTGCAGAACAGGCGAGGATTGTTGAAGACAAACGCAGTTATTCGTATCAACTTGATCCAAATACACAAAGAAAGTGTCGATATCAAAAAAAAACTTGCCGAGTGAAATAGAGTTAAATTCTGCGTAAAAGTTTTCATCCCCTTATAAAGTCAATTTTACTAGTTCGTGTACGTTGAAATAAACTGATTGAAAATACTTTATTTACATTTTTCACTCTTTAATTAACCAATTAATTGTATGATCATTGCATAAGTGTTAAACAAGGTGCTAAGCTATAAAATGTAGGTGTTTTAAAACCAAAAGAGAATCGATAAATAAAAATAGATAAAATAGATCACTGAGTTTGAACGAAAATTATGAACAGTTGTAAATGAATGATATCTGTTCTCAAGTATGAAGTTACAATGTTTTTCTATTAATTCTATTAAAATTCAAACGTCGACATACATTTTTCCAACATATAGAAAAATCAAAATCGTACCATTAAGTAAGTTATCATACATAATAACCGACAAAAAAGATTTGCTTTGAATCTAGGACCTCCTTCTTATCATCAAAGTAGACCGAGACTGTTACTGAATAGCATTTGGTGAACTTATAATTATCGAATACATATGGAAACATTTTAAAAGTATTTGTTTTACATTACAAGCAAGGAATTGAGCAAAATGTTTAATGTTGTGAAGGTGCTATTGGTAGTGGTATACGGTTTGTGACATGACAATGTGACATCTATTATAAATAGTATTTATTAATTACTTAGAAAAAAGTCTTTGTACAAAAAGCTAACCTGAGATAGAATAGCTAAGGTACTATGGTGAATAGAATGTTAGCTAAGAAGAGAATGTTGCTAGTTTAGTAGTGTAAGATCTTAGTAACCGGTTAGTATTATGGTCAATTTGTGTACACGAATTATTTATCATCTAACAAACATACTATCGGAGAAGACTTCTACAACCGAACATGACGAAGGCCACCAGACACGTTTCGGACTTGATAAAGAATTTCATTACTTTAACAAAGAAAGCGCGTATGTGTCCGGAATATTTATTTCAGAGATATTTACAAACCAAAGGACACAATGGACAAAATGAAAAAAATGCAACCTTCTCTTCAGAGAAAAAGAAATAAAATAAAAGAAATTATTTCACTTTAATTTACGAAACCAATTCAAACATAAAAAATGAACAGGAACGAAAAAGGTGCTCACTTAGCTACTTGGTTGTATTACGAATCACTAAGCCGGCATACAGTCCATTATTACTACACATAATTAACATATATTAAACATAAATAACATCGATAGAAATTAACATAAATCTCCTAAGATTACAAAAAAAAAATTAAAATAATGAAATGAAGACAATACAAATATATTTAACTCAAAACACAACAAACTAGTAAAAGTAAAACTATTCCAAGATAAAAATTAACAGGAACAAAAAAATAATAATAATGAAACTTTGAACTTCGATCGTCAATTAATTTAAATTAATAGATTCAGTTGATAGGTATATTAACTTATAAAACTAATAAAGAAAAGCAAAAACCACAAGAAACGCAATGACTTAGAATACTTTTGTAACAGTTTTTTAGAAAGTTTATCGAGAATAAAACGCAGCGCGCCTGGATTGTTTCGAAAGCCGCCGGTGGCTTCGTTAAACCTCTTTAGATCGCTGATTAGTTTTTGCAAGTATTAAACTAATATTTTAATTTTAATATAACTGTTGTAAAAATATAATCTTCGGAGGCGACCTTCAAAAATCAATTTGCACGAATTAATCGTGCCCGTACAGTGCCGAATGTACATTAAAAATCAAAATTTACACTTATGTATTTGGGATCCGATATTAAGGGAAAGTTTTATTTATCTTTTATCTCTTTACTTTTTAAACTAAGAAACAAGGAGAAGAGAAGAATCTTTCACGAGATGTTAAATGTTGCGACTGCCTATTACAATGTGACGCTAATTATAACGTTTTCCCAGAACCACGAAAATGATTCTGTCTGGTATGAGAGTTTCTAATCATGTGGATATATGTATTTTATAAATAATATAATTATCGTTTTGTTCCACGTTGTACACAATCATTATTGAACAGATTATACTGTTTCGGTATTGCAACATCGTGGTCAATCGTTTTGCTTTGATTTATAAGCTATGAACATAGTCTCGACCACAACAAGCTTTACGTCCGACACACATGTTCTGAATCACTGGAATAAAATAACGAAGTGTCTGTAATCTTTCTAATAAAGCCGACGGACATTTAACTCAGCGAAGCGCTAATTTATCATTAGTAAAGTTTGACTTAAACCCTAGCAATTTCCGTACAGATTCCATTTTAAGACGGCTCGTAGATTTCCTTCAGATAGGAGCTCGTTTTATGACTTCTAATTAAACTTGACAATCCACAAATTAAATTAAAAATTCATATTATTGTATGAGATGAAGTAATAGTTCATTTGTATAGTAATTTTTGATAACTAAGATTTTTTTTGTCACTAAGGCTACATGTGACAGACATCAGTGTAATGTAAATTGAATTCATAGTCTATATTTGACTAAACTCAAATTTTCAAATATCTAGACAAAAAGTTAACAAAGGTTAATATCTTTTGTTATGACATTATTTTTAATCATCTGGAAAAAAATATGTTTGTTGAAATGTGTTAGTTGTTATTTGATTTACCTCTAATTTGCTGTAGTTTGTAGTGGTACAACTATACGTAAAAAGTGCAATTAGAGTTGTACACTTAATACAGTATAACATCTCTTGCATTACACTACAATTAAATTTTAATATCCGACAATATTCACACATGTGATTGAAAGTAAATTCAATTTTACTATTAATCTGGTCACACCATTGTACCGTGTGTTAAACCGCTAATTTATTCCTAAAATGGAATTAGTGTGACATTTCAATAATTGCTTTATTTGTTTTTTCAGTGACGAAATTTATCCGCATCGGCATCGCTGATAAGAATGACAATCCTCCATACTTCGACAAGGAACTGTACGAAGCGGAAGTGGATGAAAATGAAGACATCCAACATACTGTACTCACGGTCACCGCCAAAGATCACGATGAATGTAAGTACATTTTTTTTTATTTATAAAAGTCATCAAAAGGATCATAATCAGATAATCTTATATCTACTAAAATTTATTCAGCGGTTTAAAAATAACAGTGACCTAAAACTAACATGGCTACATCTTCATACTGTTTGATTAAATTTCTCTTTATTCGAAGTAAGACAAGCTGGAACAATGTTATCATTCGAAGTGAGAGACTAAGGGTTTGATGTTTATACAAGACCACTGTTACCACTAAATTTACCTACTGGTGAAACTGAGATATCGATCGCACTTCACAAATCATATCCGATATCGCTTTCAAAGCGAACTAAAACTTACAGAGTCGTTCACTCAAGTGTCGTCAAGCTCTGCTAAACCGGAGTAAACAGTCAATAAATTTTAAAACTATCGCCTTGAGAATACTGATATCTTCTATTTCTCGAGAGTATGAAATCAATAAAACAACTCGACTTCTTTCATCGAATATTTTTTTTTATATATCATTTTTATACCAAATCTTTCCGCTAACATATTTATACTAATTATTAGTGTTAACTATCGTAACTTCGTAACTTAATGTAAGATAAAAAAATACTTAACAGTCATTAAATCAGTTTAGGTAGACTGAATAAAATGAATTTTTATTACTGAAAATTCGTTTATTACCTTATATTTGAACTGAATAAATTTACATAATTTTATGATATACATTCAATCAAATAATGAACTGAATGATTGCATCGGTCGTAAAGAAAAGCTATAAAAGTAAGTTTCAATAAAGTAAGTATATCCTATCCAATCAGTACTTTGACAAAAGGTAGTTCTATCGAAAGTGCTTTTGTTGAACATTTACTTATAGATGATTAGGCTTATTGGTAAGCATAGCTTTTGTTATTTTTCTATCGATAATTAATATTTTGTTAGCTTGGTATTATTAATGTATGGCGATCATAATATGTTTTCGAATAACTAAATATGCTTTAAAATGCCTGTTAAAAATAGTTGCTAAAAGTATCCTCAGATCTATCTTACTACAGAGATTATGTAAAATAATATAACTTTACAGGAGATACTTTCTGGAATTCAATTTAATTATATGTATAAGACAAAATGAGTATTGGAAACATGTAAAAGAATACTTGTATTTTTGAAAAAAAATTGATATTTTAATTCATAAAATCATTTACAAATAGTATTTTAACCATACCCCTACTCTTATATAAATCATTTATATGAAATGAAAAATATTCATGAAACGGAGTAGTAAAATATCTATATATTATTATTCAATTCTCAAAGATAATGTCATTACTAAGTTAAAATGAACCATATTGATTGACTTAAATGTCAAAATTACCTTTTGACACCAATTATTTATTAGTCCATCATTGATTATAAGATATTAATGTTAAGATTTCACGATTATGGGATATGTGGAAGTCCACTCAAGATGTGTTTCGACACAACAGCAAACCTTTTATACATTTAAGTTGTGGGGAAAGTGATAATATCAGATATATATGTGGTATTATTATGCAGTATAGCCAGAGGCGATATCACCATACAAGCCGATAATACCCGCATAACCTGTTTAAGCAATAATGTACACTAAAATGAACAAACTATAATTGGTATAAAGTCCCGACACGACCACAAAGATAAAAAAATACATCGTTTGGTGATGTTTTAATAAGTAGATGTATATTACAATGTTGGGCTTATATTACAAGCAAGCCACTGCGTATAAGTATCTTTTTCTTTTATAATCTACTACTACTTAGGTTTGGGCTTTTGTATACTTCTTAATCTAATATATGTATGTATAAGTTACAGAAATTTGCGGCTACTAAGTGAAATAAATAATTAAAATATATTTAAAATTATCAAATGTCAACAAATGTCGAAATCGCGGCGTACGTGTCTGACTTAGTTAAATAGGTTAATGTTACATATGTTACACTTCACCCAAGTGTCACCACTTGGTGTAAGAGCCAGTTTGGCACATGTATCCGGTGCGAAACTTTCTCACGGGATACTGCTTCGCTTACATATTACATAACAGGAACGTACGAGGCGGAGTACGTCGTATCGTGCTCAGCGTTTGATCGATGAGTTCACACAGTTGCTATGATACATTATGTCTTGAAATTTCTCCCTTACACAATACTCCCACAAAGAACGCTCCTATTATACTTCAACCTTTCTATGCTTACGTAACGACCTAGTAGTTACAATTTTACTCACCGTAACTTAACTAACATAATTGAATAAGATACCAAATTCGAAAATGTAAGAAAGGTATAAATCGAAGAATAAACCGCCAGCAAGATTGGCATCAAAGAGGGCACAAAGAAGAATGTAAAAATGGTTTAATGAACAAAATTATCATAGATGTAAACGAACTCTGACGACATGACAGAGGAATAAGTAAAAAAAAATTAATTCTATAACACCTTTAATTTGAACACAAGGATCAATTCTAATATATTCACATCACAACTTTATTTACTTTGCACCAATGTTTCTTTTTCTAAGGACAAGATAATCTAATGTGTTAAAACTTATTTTACGACCTAAAATGTAATTGAAAAACAGTAACATTTTTTCAAGAAATTATTTTGTAATTTTTCCAGGAGATGAAAATACTTACAAAATTATATTATAATCTAAATACATTTTATATTATACAATGTAATATAGGTTTTTTACTGCGACAATAGTTATAATTTTAACATCAACGTGAAGTACAAATAATATCTTATTCCAGAAGAAATATTTCTTAATTTTTCGTTTTTTTTTTGTCGGTTATGGGCTAACACTTAGCCTCAATTTTACTTGATGGCATGTGATAATGAAGCCGTAGATGGTGAAGTATGTTCGCCTAGAATACATTTAGCTCTCACTGCGTCCGTGACGCAGTGGTTTACCCACTTATTTATAGAAGTCCTAAATGTTATTTTGTTCTATATATTCATAAAGTACATGACACAAAGAATTGTTATATAGTAGAAAATAAATACTAGTTGAATTTTCTTTATGTGTGTACGTTAACAAGCAACGGAAACAAAATGACTCGATTTGTTCACGTGTTGTTAATCAGTTCGAATGCGAACAGCAATCGGAAACAATTGTGTTCAACCCTCACAAACTTGTATGTAATTTGAATCTGCGCTTTATGAACAAGAGAACAGCATCAAAAAGGCTCTTTTTTAATAAATAACTAGCCGTTACCCATCCGCTTCTTCGAGCTTTGTAATTTATTAATTAAATAATAAGAATATCTCTCTCCAATATGTATGTTAACTTTCGAGTCCATCCACTCGGTGAATAAAATTTTTCATTGAAATTTAAACATTCTCTTTCCCATGGATGGAATTTAAAAAAAATTATTGGATACCTACACATCTCAAAGAACATTCTCTTCAAATTACATGTCTCTAGGTACAGCGGTATAGGCTGTGCGTAAATATATATGGTCAGTAAGGGAATCAGTCAGTATTTCTAATTTTTTATGTAGGTTGTTAAAGTAATTCAGTATTAATTTTGGTAATATTTGCCAATTGACAATCTTGGTAACTATTCACGAATATATTTTATAACCCATCAAAAAGTGAAAAAAAGTAGAAATACCTGTAGCTCTTTGCAAGTGCGAAAGCTCTAATTTATGATAAAGTAATCAAGAACTCACTTCAGTAACGGTAAATTTTGTTCTTCTGTACAAATTCGAGTTTCTAGGAACACTCAAGGACTCTTCGGTGATGGTTCCCGCCAAATGATTTTCTGCGAGTTCTATTATTTTCGCCTACTTTCGCAAATATCTATTAACATTTTTTTACTATCATTAGGACTCTCATTTAATTTTATACACTTTTCTTCTAGTTGACTTTTTTTTACTATAAACAAAATACTAAATGATCTTTAAACAAGTTCGATATTATATACTATGTACTAAAATTAACAAGTGTGACATTTAAAAGTTATAAAAGTAAACAGTATTGAAAAAGATAGCTAGCGATAGATAGCATTTTAACATGTTTTTTTCGGCCAATGCTTCTGGTATTAATTTTATTTAAATGATCTTCCGTTGATGTTTGTACATCTTAGACTAACAATTTTTTAATTTGTTTTCTGTTATTCTTGATTACTTAGTAATTAACAAATGTATGGTGTTGTTCTATACATCTTGAGAATATTTAAATATTAAGTACAAATCACTGGAGACTCAGTTCATAATAAAATAACAAAGACAAAAACTAAACCTACAGAACTAGTATGTTTACAGTTTCTATATAAGATAGCTCGCTATATTTTAATTAAAGACTGTTTTTATACAAGATTTCATTAAATCTTTCGTTCAAAGAAGTCCCATAAACGATATTTGCGCTCAAGCCGAAGAATGAAATATTAATTCTGTTCCCTAAATTAAATTCAATTTTCTTATTATTATTAGTTCCCAAGATAAATGCGTCACTTTGAAGAGACGTATATCATTATTTCCTTTGAATTCTATCTTTTGTTATATGTAAATTATCTGACATTGACCGCGTTCGAAAAACGATTTCTCGAAATATGAATTGTATATTCGCTTCATGTAATATCGGACAAAGATATTTAAAAAATAAATATCGTCACTTAAAGTTTGCTGATTTAAACGTGTCAAAAAAAATGCCAAACAAGGTTTACGTTAATAAAAATCTTTTGAAAATATTATTTATTGTTTTTCCAATACAATTTTATGCTTCCATTCATTTAATCATTAGATGGTAAATAGAAAAAAGTATGTATGTGAAATAAAAATAGTAATATATAAACCGTCTGTTTTCATGTTTCTTACACTGTGTAGATGGAATATTGATCTAAAATAACTCACTGAGGTTTATGACACATGACATAAAGAAATTATAAAAGCACGTTTCATAAATTAATTGATCTGATCCGAAAAAAACATTTTGACAGCGCTCCTAGGAAATCATAAGGCTTACTTCAAAATTAAGGAGCACTGGCGACCTTGTCCGATTAGTTCGATTCTTGCATAATGGTTAACAATACAATATCAGTAGCTTATTGTAAAGTGCCGTGACACATTGGTATTCAGCTTATATGTAGAAATAAATAATTAACATACAAACGCTTAACATGTTATTTGAGAGGAAGCTCTTTAAATGAAACGCGTCGTAAAATTTCTGCCGTCAATTAGATGTGTATGTTCTGGTCTAAATGTTGTATTCACACATTCGTATAAAATTTCTGCAAAAAATAAATACACGGTTCTGTCTAAAACACAAGAGTTCACAGCGCCTTTCTCCATTCATATTTTAATGGTGATAAAGTAATAATTAACACAAAACGTAGTTTCAAGCAAATCATATACATATTATTAATTTAGTTATAATAAATTTTTGTTCCAACAATCGCGATATTTTGGTGTCTTCGTATCCATATTATTACATATTTCCAATATTTTTTTAAATATTGTCTTGAAAATTTTCATCGGCCTTAAAGGCGCCTTAAATTTATTACAGGAAATTTATCGAATATACATAACTATATCGTTATAGAAGGTCAATGATAGATGCTCAATACTTTGGTTTACAATCTTGACTTGCAGCTGTAATTAATCACGACAACAATTTGAGCGACGCTTATCCTCATGAACTTGTTAAACTAGCAAATTGTTCTTGTTAAGTTAGGTTTGGGGAGATAGTGGTCGTTTAACCGCACCGTATACGGTCGAAGAGTAAATTCTCAACTGAAATTTGTGTACTTTCCTAGTTATTCAGTCTCTTCCTGCCACGAGTGAAAATTACTAGATAAATTTAGCAGACGAATGAAACTTGCTTAAATTTAATCCAAGTCTAATTGGCTAACGCTTACAGCTCTTGTTGAATTATATTCTGTTCGTCAATAATTGCATACTGTGATTAAACGTATATTCTCGCTAACTGCAGAAAATATTTGATTATCACTTTATCAATATTCCATATACTTTTGATAAAACCTATATATTTTACGGCGTTCTTACAAAAGAAAAAAAAAATGATGTTGCTGACTATGTATTTTTATTTCTACTTAAATATTTAAACGAAAAATTCGAACCTTAATTGCCACTTACGATAAAATTTAGGATCGATAATTATAATAAATTAATTAAATGATACTTAGATGAGAACATAAGTATTTTTCGAGTCTGGATCGCAAAGGTTTCATCGAAAAGCAATTTCGACGAGGGTCGTTGCTTTATATTAAAGAAATCTAAATCACCTAAATCACTTAGGATTTTATACTTTAATAACATTTAAAGTAACAGATGCCCTTTGAATTATAGTTTGCCTGTCTTGGAGTGTAACATTTAGACACACCATTTAACAAAGGGCTGAAACTAAGTGCCGATCTCTATTCCAAAACAGAGATACTTCACGATCATTACCCAGGATCGTTAGTCTAATGAGTAGGGATCGGGTTTACGGATGCTTGATTTTATATGTTTTCAAATCACACGATGCGCTGTAGATATACACTTTAAGTTTTCACTAAAGAAACTGGGAACCTTCTATCGTAAGGAAAAAAATCTTCTAGTCCTCAACTGATTACGTAATTTGCAGTCACGACTTCTTTTCCTTTAAATTTAAATAATGCCTAAATTTTAAGCGATGTACCTACAAACATAACCTATTCACATCATTCTCTGTTGGAGCAACAAATGGGACAGTGCATACAAACGAATCTTTCAGAGCCGATTTGTTGCAAAATGCATTCATCACCAGCGCTTCTATAAACGGCTTATCAACTAAGTTAGTAGAGTTAATACCAATGTTTGATAATATACATATATATATACATATATATGTATGTATATATATAATTGACTTCAGACCATTACATATACGTATACCATAGAACATAATGGGATTATTCAGTTCCTGTTGTTAAATCAGATAGCTAAAGGAACGAATACTCAAATAAAGCCACGGGCGCTTAACTTTGGCCACGGTCCAAATAACAAGGTAAAGCATCAGTGCCATGAATTTTGTTACCAACAATTTCGTTTTTTCTTCTGAAAATAACCCATTTTGTTAATTTTTATCCCATAAAAAAATTTTTGTTCACTTACAAATAGCACATAAAAAAATTTAAGTATATTAGATTACTAATATTGACTCTTACTAGTGTTCTACAAATCCAATAAATGCGATACACTTCACTTCAAATAACACAGCAATAAAATACGACTGTCTAAATTTTCCCAAATTCTCTGTGTTGTGTGGTCAGTTCTTTGACGTGGTTACGTTCATTATGGCACTGTTATATACACGCTTATGTAATAGTACACAAATTGCTAGTGACCAATGCGTAACTAGAATGACAAGTCTTTTGTCTATATATATTCCATGTCTACTTACCTTGCTTGACTAAAATACTCCTATTCAAAATTAATACATTTGAAAGGAATATAGTAATAGAGATTATATTCACTGATTAAAATATTTCCAACTGGTCTGAAGTTGCTATTAGAATATTAGTCATAACGATTGGGTAATTAACCTAAACCCTTTGACCTGTGTTCCAAACTGCACCGTTCTCATTAAATGATAAACTGAAAGGAAATTCTATATTTTCACTTATTTTCGGTCTGATCCTAATAATTTTGGTTAACTTAAGTGTTTAGCGCTAAGATCCCGAAACCTTTGCAAAATAAGTATGAATAATGTTAAATAATTTTGCTAGTAGTTTTATTCTATAAAATACTATAGTTCAGACGTTTACAGTGAATTATATAGAAATAATATATGTAAAAAGGGCTTAATAATATCAGTTTTATAATAAAGCCTGATAAAGTTATTGAAAGCTCTCTGTCGGCACGATATTCCCTCTTGATCCCATAGTTACACGTTGAAAATTCCGTTTGTGACGGAAGGTTTTCCTACTCAACTATAATGCAACGTTCAAAAGTCTAATCGTTTGCTAGATATTCAATCGCTCTTTTCATATCAAAGTAACTATTTTTATTTATTTTTAATTCACATAATTCTATGGATTTAAAAAAAATTACAATGAGCATTAATTCATTATACTGGTCATAATATAAAATTACACTGCGGTTGTAACCAGGAAATGAGAGAGAAAAGAGAGATTTTAATTTTCAAAAATATTTAGTTTTTAATTAAACCTAAGAACTCTTTTTGTATGAACTTTCGAAACATTCTCACAAATTGGCTTAACTAAAAAAAAAGCATAACCTTCTTCACCCCCGGGTTAAAATAGTCGCGCTTACGAATTTATATAATACAACTATAGCGCATATTATTATCTTGTCTCTGGTAATGGTAGATAAAATAACATCAGAGCGTCTAATAATGGAATAATTTACAGGCATTATAACGTGCAGAGTAATGCATCCTACACGCTATTATTCATCCAATCACTATTATACATTAGATTTTGCAACAGTATTTCAATTTCGTTCAACCATAATTCATGTATTCAAATTCTCTAGTACTATCCTGATATCCAGGTAATTAATATAATGTTAGGAAATCAACTAGCATGCCTGTATTTGGGTCATCTAATTCAAGCTCGAGATCACTTGTGTATGATTGTTCTCCGTTAATTGGGAGAACAGGGCGGCTTTTCCACATGTCACATCGAATGATTAGTTCATTAATTTAATATAATGAAGCCAATTAATTACCTTTATAATACGAAATAATGTAATTGTAATTATAACACATTTTTATTTTACCATATAATCATACATTGGTTTAACAAAGTTATTGGTAAAAATAAGCTACTGATGACTTTTAGAAATTATTGTTATTTATGTTAATATGTTACATTTAAAATTATAAGCATTTACGTAAAAATAACTAACAAACTATTTCCATTCGAGTTAATGCAGTCAGCAAAATTAACGCGTTGCTATTTAATTTTTTTTTAATTATTCCCTAATGAGAATATTGATAAGTTCAATTTCATCCATACGAGATTACTGTATGTAATTTATAAACTCATTCAAGCGGTATGTATCGGGCTATTTTCGTTAAATATAAAAATAATTATCTTTATTCTCTTATATAAGACTACTAGTATAATGTGCAGACACATTATGTAGTAAATTACTTAACACTAAATAGTAATTTTAAAGCCGTCATTTTTCTTAAAATTTATCCATAAATTGATTTATGTAAGCATGAATGCAAAACAACGATATTTAACGTAAGTACCTAATAGTCACATTCACCATCTTTCGAAGCTTAAACATATTTCAACTTAAATATTTTAGATTCGAAAAATCTTGGATTGTCAATGAAATCATAGCTCGAACTTATTCTTTGATTTTAATGAACATAGCTTCCCATACAA
>DWQX01004973.1:0-13930 GCA_018245475.1 Pharmacophagus antenor
GATGCAATGTCAAACATCCATTCATTTATTATGTAACAAACCTGTCTCTCGGCTGCCTCCCCACGAAGTTGCCAAACTAACTCAGCACACTGTGCCAATCCAGTCGCTCCTAGGGGATGGCCCTTGGCAATCAAGCCTCCGCTAGGGTTCACCACGACTCTCCCACCATATGTGTTATCACCTGAATCAACAAACTTGCCCGCCTGACCTTCACCACACAGCTGGAGACCTTCATATGTGATTAGTTCATTAGCAGCAAAACAATCATGAAGCTCAACTACATCAACTTGCTTTGGCGATATACCAGTCTTTTCATACAGTTTCTTTGCAGCAAGAGCTGTCATGTCGTAACCTGCCACCTTCATCAAGCTATTTTCAGAGAATACAGCAGGTGTGTCCGTGGCCATTTCCATGCCAATAATTTCTACTGCTTTCTGCTGTAGACCATACCGGGTCACAGCTTCCTCAGACATGAGGACTGCTGCACCGGCACCATCGCTTGTTGGACAACACTCGAGTTTAGTTAGAGGACCATAGATTTTTCTGGACTTTAACACTTCCTCGACAGTGTACTCACGCCCATTTTGTGCACGAGGGTTTTTGGATCCATGACGGTGATTCTTTGCTGCTATCTTGGCTAGATGCAACTCTGTTGTTCCATATTTCTTCATGTGCTCTATAGCTGCATTACCAAAGTATTGTGCAGTCAAAGGTGCTGCAGCTAAATCGATCATATCCGCCATTTTTAATGTGTGCCTATCTAAAGGATTGGTTCTATCCGTAAAAGCGCTACCGCCTAGAGCACCGGGCGCCATCTTCTCGAAGCCGACAGCCAAAATAACATCAGCAATGCCACCTTCAATTAATTGTTTTGCCATAAACAGAGCATTGGAACCGGTCGAACAATTGTTGTTTACGTTGTAAATGGGAATGCCAGTCATTCCGACCTGATACAACACGCGCTGACCACAGGTCGAATCTCCGAAAACGTAACCGCATACCGCCTGTTGAACCGCTCCGTAAGGGATGCGCGCGTCAGCCAGGGCCGCTTCGACAGCCTCTTTACCCATCTCTGGATAATCTTTACCGGAGCCAGGCTTGATGAACTTCGTCATACCAACACCAACAACGTATACTTTCCTACCCATTGTAAATGGTCTTATAATTACCTCTTGAATGCAAAGTGAGATGGTCTCCAACAGCAACTGCGAAGTCAGTAAAAATTCCTGTATATATCGATACTTGGATCCCCAATCTCCAACGATATTGTTATCTTAATTACTTGATAGTGTAAAATATAGACACGTTACAAATTACTGGTAAAACGCAGCGAACTCAACTGAACATGTAACGTGACTGCAATTAATTTAAAAATGACAGTTTAGTACTTTATCATAAGTTATGACTAAGGAGGAAAAAGGTAACTATTGTGTGAAATTAGTGAAAATTGAAGTTTGAACCCTACTAAATGTTGCTAGATAAAAAACGTTAAATACCTCTGATCATGTCAAAAATTACCAAATTCTAGAGAATTTATGGATAGAGTTAATCGTATTTAAATAAGCACTTTTAAGACAATTATTAACGTACCCGTTAAGAGCAGCAAAGTTTTTTGTTTTTATTTAAATCTACACTCTCTATAGAAAAAACAACGAATTCATAACACTTTTTTGCAATTATAAACACAATATATATAAAGTATTTGTATGTATAGTGTAGTATGTTGTATGATGTTTTATAAGTATTTATACTGTAAGGTTTCTAAAACAGTTCATTATTAGAATACTTCCTTAAGTTCGTGATGTACTTGAGGTAGAGTTATAAAAAAGGTCACTTTCTGTAAATACACTTATGATATAAAAATAATAGAGTTTAATAATAATCCTTATCAATTTAAAATTAAAATTTGTTAAATAAATACTGGTTATTAAGAATTATTGAAGTATAATGTAATGTATTCAATTCGATTTATGGAAACAAAATATGTTATTTTGAATATGTGACACATACACAATCTATGAATCCGAGCTGTTCAAAATTTTGTATGAAAATTTATATGATGTTATTTTAAAGTAGGTTTATAAAATTCATTAATTTCACAATAAAATTTTCGTGAATATATTTGAAATGGCTTTAGACAAACAAAAGATCTTAAGTGAGTTAGGAAGTGTAGTAAATCAACTTCAAAGTGCGGACTGGTAAGTTATTCTATACATATATTAAAACTCATAGCTGAATGTATACATTGTTTATTTTTTGTAAAATATAACAGGAATTACATTTTTGAAAATATAGAAGTTAATTCTTTTTTCGATTTTTTGTCTTTCGGTCAATCTATCCTTTTGACCTTCGATTACAAAAAAAAATTAATCGAATATTTATAAAACTTCGCAAATACTTCGCTTATTTTATGGAATAACATTCAGGCACTAATGTCCATATTTTATCCAAGAAAAACGAGGGGTTTCTACGGAACACTAAGTAAAACCATTTTCTTATTGAATTTGATTTGCCCTACTTTTTATATATATAAAAAAAGCAAACACTAGGGAATACTTACACTGTGTTTAACAACTGCCTGTTAGATAGAGCTATCGCACAACATTCAGTGATAGGGTTTTTATTAATACAATAAGAATTTCCTAGAAAATTAGGAAGTAGTCCTCTAACAAATTAAACTCAAAAAACGCAAAACGGTAACACAATGTTCATTGACTGTTCGGAGGTACTAAGTTTGCCGGGACAGCTAATTCTGTAGAATATTAGATTAGGTATTCGAAGTATTAATGCAATCTATTTACAAATAACTCGCATTTTTCAGTGGTTGTATGGGAAAACTGTTCAATAATACCAATGCTCATGTTCCCAACGCCAATACAACTCCAGGCGCCGGTGATCACAAGCATGGATGTTGCCACTGTCATGGTTATAACCATTGTGGTACACCCTGTAATGGGGATTACCGCTGTAATATGACTTCGCATTATAATAATGCATGCATGGGTCGATGTAATCCTACAAAATTATATACTGATACCTATCAATACCTAAACCAAAATCTAATGCAACCGGTTGTAAAAGAAGTGTATAATGATTTGAAATCATTAACACCAGCTAATACTGTTATGAGTAACCAGCCGAATGCTCATACGCCATCTCAAGGGCAAACTAATTTACCCGATAATGGTATGAACGTTAATAGTCAAGGCATGCACATGGATCCTCGTATGGGTGGAGATCAATTAAATGCCGGAGGTTATATGAATGCTACGGGTAGCCACGTAAATGGAGTAGGAGGGTACTTGGGTGGAGCTGGAGGCAATGTAAACACGATGAATTACAACATGAGCGGTACAACAGGCAACATGCCCGGAATGGGAGGACACATGGGCGAATCAACAAATCAATTAGCTGGGACAGTAAACCAAATGCCCGGAACGGGTGGACCATTTCACGGTAGTAGTGGTCATGGTGGCGGAACGGGTGGATATATGAGTGGAGTAGGAGGACAGGCATATGAAGTTGGTCAGAACATTGTAAATATGATGATGGGTGGCAATAAATCCAAAGCAAATGAAAACGCTACTGAAGGAGGGGTACAATTAACACAGCCAATGGTTATTGATGCTCCGCAATCGCCCCATGGCCAAGTAGGACTTATACCCTTAACCCCTCAGACGAATGAAAATAGAGGGAATGTTACACAAATGCAATCCATTAATCAATACGCTGATTACAATCAAGGGAATACCTATGGACAAATGCCAGTTCTGAACACAACACAACTTCCAAATGGGGACACAAACCCCCTACAACAAATAGCAACCAAGCCCCAAGCGTACGGAAAGCACGCGCCTGGCATAACAAAGTTTAATGAGATGTTTCCTGGTGTAATGCAGAATTTTGGCGGAGACTTAGGTTTTGATCCAATGGCAATAGCTGTACAAATGAATCCTGCTAATCAACAGCGGGCTGCTATTGACACAATGACTAAACTATTAAACGATAACAAAACTGATATAAACAAAATGCCAAATAAGTTCAATTCACTACAACCACCTAATTTGGGTAATTTACAAACATCTAATTTGGGTAACTTACAACCATCTAATTTGGGTAACATACAACCATCTAATTTGGGTAACATGCAAGCATCTAATTTGGGTAACTTACAACCATCTAATTTGGGTAACATACAACCATCTAATTTGGGTAACATGCAAGCATCTAATTTGGGTAACATACAACCATCTGATTTGAGTATCATACAACCATCTAATTTGGGCAACTTACAAGCATCTAATTTGGGCAACTTACAAACACCTAATTTGGGTAACTTACAACCTAATGACGGTGTGATGCCTTCACATATCACTGCGAACCAACCACAACAAAGTAACATCCCCAATCAGATAAATAACAATCAAATTCCGGTTACGAACCAGCAGATGGTTCAAAATCAAAGACAAGTAAATTATGCGTACAGTAAAGATACAGCACCGTATCAACAGCAGATTTATACAGCAGCAACGCCCACGCCTCCGATTAATCAACAACAATTACAACAACCACAACATTACAATGTACAGGACCAACAATTAATCCAACAACAATATCTTTCAGTAGATCCAAATAATGCATCAATAAATCCACAAAACTATGGGGAAAATGCATCTAATTATGGAATGCAATCACAAATGTTAAACTCACAATTAATTCCAGAGCGTGTTACAGCACCTCCACAAATGGAAAAAGAACCTATATACCCTGCTAATAGTTCTCCTAATCAGACTTACACAAACATTAAGCGGCATGTAAATTACACATATAATACTTTGGGCCAGCCTGTCGAAATGCTACCAGCGAAGCGTTATCATACAAAAGATCCAGGTGGACCCCAGACATTGTATCCTCAAGATATTCCAGTAAATACTAGGCATCCAAAAGTATACACTAACGTAAAATCTACTGTTAGTAAAACTTCAATAATGGGAAATCAACCACTTGGGAGAAATCCAAGCAGAAGTCAATTGCAACATATCTATCATCAGTATGGAGGCTCTCAATCTCTTACAAAACAAAATATTGCGAGCCATAACCAAAGACCTACTTATTCGGAAGCCAGATTAAATATTTCTCAGCAACGAGAAGCACGAGCTATGCCTAACGAACAAATCTTAGTTGAAAAGTTTGGAGGAGATACATTACAAAATAATGATGCTAATAACAACATAAAAAAGCCCGAACCCGCTTCTGGCCAAATAGGTGATGCTCCTGATACAAACAAAAACCATAGTAATGAAGTCCCCGAACCGACGGTATGTAAATGTTTTAATGCTCTTAGAATTATGAAATTTTGTGGATCATTTCTTTTACTTGACGATATTATCACTTAATAAGAAAAAAACTCTTTTTCTTCTAATGAATTGTATGAAAAAATTACGATAACTATTTTTGAGATCTTTCATCTTATGACAACAGAGATAAATCTAATTCTTACGCTTATCTCTGATGGAAATAAATCTGTTAATTTGTGTATCAGTGTTATTACTGATTATTTCAACTTATAAGATGTTATTTTATATTACAGACTATGAAGAACCCAAAA
Organism: Pharmacophagus antenor; assembly: GCA_018245475.1. Lineage (NCBI taxonomy): Eukaryota > Metazoa > Arthropoda > Insecta > Lepidoptera > Papilionidae > Pharmacophagus > Pharmacophagus antenor. Next base: position 5,609 of record DWQX01004973.1, read on the forward strand.
GCTAGAAATGGTTTGCAGGATGTGGTATACACATCGTATCCTACATCGACAGCTTGGTCATTCCATGGAAATGCTCGTCCATCATTTCTTAGTCGTCTTAGATCACGAGTTTAAAATGTATTTCATGACGCATGTACTTGTTCTCAAAATGATTTTTACTTATTTAAATTCCGTTTTATGTATGTTTAATGTTTGTATTACATGTAGAAGGTCAATTAAAAAGAACTATTATTATTTGATTTTATTTAAAAACATAAGTTACTTCCGAGAAACCATTTACATTCTTTAGCAAAAATAAAATCACGTCCTGTCACATTGTTTAAAATATTTATTTTTGTGTTAAAATGCACGTGGATCGAGCACGTTTTTGTAAAACCTTACAAAAGGTAAAGTTTCCGTATGTTCTGAAACCCCTTTTTAGGGAAGTCAGTTATTTTTACCTTAATTACGGAATTCTATAATTTCATTTTATTTGCGTTAAATTTATTGATCATCATGCATTAATTGACACCAAAATTCGATTATTAGCGATTCTGACTACAGTCAAAAAATAATTAAAATGCAGGGAATTAAAAAAATACTAATAATATTTCGGGATATTTTTTAATAAATTAATGAAAACAATTTTGAAACATAGTTGGATAATTAACAAAAAAAAGGTGAAATTGTGTTCAGATATCGATATTACCGATTTTAAAATAATAAACTGTACATTATGAACAACACTATATGCTTGTTTTGCAGCCTTCATTCGTCTTGATTTGCCAGAGATTTCGATTTTTATAAACGACACATTGCAGAGATTTGTGATAGTCGTCGTACTTTCAAAAAAATAGTCTTGGTTTTTACGTGGAGTTGTCTATAATTATAAATAATGTCTCTATTTGGCTCCTTGATGGGCGACGCGGAAGACGATTCGTTGTTATTTGGGTAAGATATTAGATTTTTGTTAAAAAATAATCGAGCTTACAAATGTACGAAATACTTCAAAATAATATTTAAATATGTACGCGTTGCGTTGCTTAATATTGGATTCTTTATGATTTGTGTGTATTTGCGAAGAGTAATAACATTTATCGCATTGAGTAGAATAATACGCAGCAATTTTTTTTTATTTAACGTAGGGATGAGTTAATTAGCAAGTTCACCAGGTAAGTTAGACGCCAGTGAGGAACTACTACATTTACCTGACACCGTGATGAGCTTATTATCCAAGTAATTTCATTAGCTACAGTACCCATCATACGAAAACAGCATGTTTGTAAACTACAGCTTGGTGACAAAATAATAGGTCGGTGAAAATAGTGTCCGACAAGATAAACCTATCTTAGGTTTTATTATTATATATACCCCTGTAGCGGTATATATATATGCTCTTAAATTCTATAAGTATGTTGTAACCATTTTTAGGTTTATATAAGCAACATATTGCATGTTAAAAAGACCACTATATAAAATTGTGTTTTACGCTGTCTTGTTGTTTGTACAGAGTACTGCAGTTTGCTAAAAATGTGGCTTAATAGTTTTGATATTTGGGTACAATTTAAGCCTCACTTAATCACTGATAACTGGTTAAGTAAGAAAAATTAAATGCTATTCTTGGAAAAAATGCTATTTTTATTAGTGACACTCATCAATGTGCAACATACTCTATCTGCATTTTGCAATTTGTTGCACCAATTTAACATAACAAATGCTGTCTCTTACACCCTACAATTATGGAGAGATAGTAGTGATCATAATATCATCTGAGTTGTTTTAATCTTATTTTTTCAATCGTTTTTTAATGCTTTTTAATATTAAATGTGATTTTTCTATTTAAGCAATGATGCATATAAGGTATTAATGGATGGAATAGATACAAAACATAGATATAAAACTTTATCAACCACTAGTAGACATTTTGAGAAGATAGGTGAAAGTGAAATTATTTAAATGAGCTTAATGTTATAATATTACTTATAGTTTTTGTAGGAAAGGTGATTTGAGAATCTAATTTAATAAACATCTTTTATATTTTTATTGCAATATGATTTATTGAAAGCACACATTTTGTCATAAATATAATACTGATGAAACAATTTCAAATATGTTTTGTACAGTTGTGAAATCAAACATTGCATATGCTTCTATGAAATTCTGGAATGTTTCTATATTTCATCTGTTGTATATTCGTTTAAATAGCATTACATTTAGAATTCCTATTAATGGAATAGCCTAGCTATTTTTATTATCAATATGTTAACTTGACATCTAAGTCGTATGATGTTAAGTGACAGATTAGCCTGAAACCCATGAGATTACCTTGGCACACATGACATGAAGGTAGTAGCTAACAAGATAGGCTCAAAAAAGCACTACCATCATCATACAGACTTAAATGGGGAAATGAACCCAAGGCTTGATTACCCAATCCACTACATTTGTTGTTATTTCTTCAATCTGTTTCAGATCCCAATTGCGGCATATGCTGCAAATGAACAACATGATGAGCTCACTGTTTGATCCGTTCAGCATTCGGGGTGGAATGGGACCACTTGCAATTACCAATCCGCACCATGGCACCTCACTGATGCCATTCATGCCGCAGATGCCATCACTGAATAGACTGTTGACAGGAAACTGTATGTAAATTAGTTCATTGTTTTTTCTTAACAATTATGCATTATCTACTTTTGATATCATACAATTTCTGTGATGTCTTGAATAATAAATAATTCATATTGTTATTGCTGTTATATTTTCAGTACTAAACATAGTATATTGTATGTTGTGCAGTGCGTGTTTCCAGCATTTAAATAGGTAATTCAAAGGCACACACTTATATGAAATTTATCATTATATACACTCAAATTGTTGTGAAAAATGAAAGTCAGCATGATAATTGCTTTTATAATGTTAAATATGCAATGATCAAAAATGTTTTTCTATGAAAACTATTTTAAGCAAAATTTTCTTACTTCATATGTTTACTTAATAGATTATTGTATAAGTTTTTTAAGGATACCATGGGGTTTTCTTAATTTCATGTAGGAGAAACATCTTTATGTTTTTCATCATTGCTAGTTGTTAAGTGTCATGACAGTTCTTCTCAGGAGGTGTGATGATAACTGATGTAGGTAATTTGATGAGTTAACAATTCTATAAAATGAACATAATTAATTTTGATGCTTCTTACAAAGATATACATAGAAGGGTTTGTGTTTAATTGCTCACTTGTATCTTATTACATAGTGAATATATAATAAAACACATTTCTAACTACAATGTGATGGTATTAGCTGGTAGCCGACATATGATTAACATATATATGAGTATTTACAAATTACCTTCCTTCAGTAAACTTTATTTACTATCAAAGTAAAAGAGCAAAGTACATATAATTATATTTAAACTTTTTCTTTCTAATAAAAAAGGTGGTTTGTCCTTAATATCTGATGCTTTATAGCATCGCCATAGAAACATTTTCGCCTAGTTTTCTCTAATTACAGAGCCTAATGTTGACTGCAGATTTCTTCATAATCTGGCTTTGTTAGCTGGAGTGTTTTTATATTAAGTTACATAGATGTTTCATTTTTCTCTAAGTTAATAATTTTTTTCTAAAACCCACATTGACATTTTGTTATATATATAACAATTATGAGATAGTATGATCTCTTAATTGCAGATTCTGTAAAAGTTTGAACTGTAGAGGTGTTATCCACAAAACCCAAAGGCAATATGAGTCCTTATGACCTTCTACATAAAATGTTATTACTATTCTTGTTTTTCGTGCCTTTAGTTGACATCGATGGTCACATCAGCGCAGGCAGCTCATACAGCAGCACCATTGTGATGTCCAGCGGACCCAATGGCAAACGTCAGGTAATATATGTTAAGAGGCAAGAAAACAATCATTTTGTTGATCACTTTAAAACTACTGAATGTATCGGAATGTGGATGTGATGAATGTAGTTTGATCATACAATTAGAGATAATTTTAATGTGAGTTGAGTTTATTTTTTTGTATTTAATTGACTTTTTTTAGGTGTTACTCAGTCTAACGGCTACAGATATGTTTCTGTCTCGAGCAGGTCATCAGCTCTTCGAGCAGCACGCAGTTTGGACCCAATGGTGTTAAGGAGACTCGAAATACATTGCAGGATTCACGGACTGGGACCAAGAAAATGTCTATTGGTATTTATATTTGTTTTTATGTTCAGGGGTTGACATCTGTTCTCTGAATGTAAATGTTTTTGTTTATAGTTTTTCTATATTTTGTTTGGAAGTGACTTTTATTTTCTTCATTAATGTGACCGGTTTCACGACGTTTGTGCGAAATTTATCCGAAGTTATAAGATTTTAAATTTTATCAATCAACGCTCAGTAACTATTGATAGCTTCTATTGATGATTATTGAAAGAAACTATTTAAGTAAAGAACAAAAAATTTGTTTTCAAGGAATGTTCGAAAAAACTCGTCTCGAATGTGTTAATAAAGAATGTTATGTATGTGTGTATATATATATATTATTTATTACTTAAATTATATATATATGTTTACATATGCAAGTATGCGAGCTTGCTTCATCGTCGAGCTTATTATTACATGCGCATCAACTCATTGAAGATAAAAAAGAAGGGAAAGATTGAAATGGTTGTGAATATTTTGAAGATGGTCTCTCATTTATGATTGTCTTAAGTCTTATATTATTATGAAACACTATGAGTCATGAATTAACACACCACTTTAAAACACTACCCCATTGTGCATTCGACATATTTGCAAAGTGTTGCTAATGGAATGACGTGTAACAAATTCTAAACCTTTCATCGCTACTGCCGTATTAAGACGGCTTGAATTTTTTTTTAACGTTAAAATTTATCGATGACTTTTTATACACTCGAAGCCGGCAACTTATTCGAACATTCGAATGCTTCATAAGCACGCCCGTCAAACGATAGAAAGTGTGGAAACGTACTTAATTTATTTTTTCTTCACCTCCACCTTCAGTACTAATTTGTACATTAAACTTTTAAATATAAATATTTTTTTTTTTAATTAAATGTAGTTTGATATCGCATTCGCATAAGTTATATTTAATCCGTTACTGGCCGATGACGTAGTGGTACGTCGTTTTGTTTTTAATTCCAGTAGCCGTTGACGTATTAATATGTTTTTCGTGGCTGATGATGATACCGTTTCATTGTTTGTTTTAAAAGCACATTTCAAAGCCGTTCGTCTCATCTACGGTATTGGACCGTTCGTAATGTAAACGTGGTCGGGTAGAGGTGACATCTTTGTGCGGCCCGTGATGATTTAAATCGGCGAATGATTGAATGGATCACGAACGAATGAATGAATGAAAAACAGGAGAAAGAGGTCGGCTACCTTTGATGTATCAAAAGGGTGATATATCGCCACCCGTGCGCCATTTGATGACATTATCGTCGTGTTTATAGTTTGATATTAGTATGGGATGGTGAATAGGACCTTCTATCTTGATGACGATTCTAAATGAAAATACTTTTTATTATTAATCATTTACTTAGTTTCGCGTCTGTACCGCCGGCGGTAGCTGAAAATCAGTGCTTCACCTGCAGCAGGTGGAAAGTGCACTGAGCTACGACCTTTGTACCTATGCAGCACACACACACTGGTGCACTATCTGTGCACCGATTTTTATAACTAAAAACTATTTGCTTGAATTTTTTTTCTTACTATTTGCGTGTGTGTTCCGTTTATTGACAATAAACGTGTTTTATCTATCTATCTACCTATCTATCTGTTGCTACTTGAGTTGACGTCATCTGTAGCGCTGTGTGTTTATCCGCTTGCGTTGTAAACTCGCGGGTCCAATTACCGAGCCACAGGATTGGTCGAGTCTGGATGGCAGAAGGATTTTTCGAACCCGCCCGGCTAGCTGTCACTCCCAATGTGAGTCTGCCGCCATATCAGCGTTGCTTTGTTCCGACAGTCGGACGTATTCTGGTGGAACACGCTTGACCGTCTAAGGCTACATTGTCTTTTAACCCATTCGAGACGGGTTGCACACCGTGTGAGCAAAATTTATCCGAAGCTATGGGATTTTAAATGATATAAATCGAAATTCAAAAGATTGATGGTTACTCGTAATGATAATTAACTGAAATTATCAATTATTCTGTGTGATTTGTTAAGTAAACAAGCTATGAAATAGACCTTAAACGTTTTATTTCTTACCGTGGAATATTCGAAAAAACTCGTCGACTCAAATTGGTTAACATTATATGTATTCGAGGCCAAGTGTTAGTCCGTAAGTCCTTAAAAAAACCCCCCGTTAACCCTTTCCCCTCTCACTCGCTCGCAGGTCACCACATCGGCGAGCGCGCGCACGTCATCGAGCGCGAGCAGAACTACTACTCGGGCGAGGCGGAGGAGAGGCAGGAGTTCATTAACATCGAGGAGGACGAGGCGGAGGAGTTTGACAGGTGCGACGTCACATGCGACCGCGCCCCCGCGGCGCGCCTGCCGCGGCCGACACGAAATCTCGGCTGCCTATGGAACGGATTGCCACAGATCACCGGCTGACAGGGCCGGTTCTAGGGTTTCGAGCGCCCCGGGCAAAACGAAATTTGCCGCCAATTCATTTACAAGATTATGTAAAATTTACTACAAAAAGCTCGAACAGTAAAAAATATCAAAATTACACAACAAAGTAATGTCTAAAAAGTAAAATAGTTATTTACTTACAAGTGATGCAACACAGAATATTTTTTTTTTACATCGGGCACCTATTAACTTGGCGCTCCGGGTAGTCGCTCAGCTTGCTTTATCCGGCGCTGCCGGCCTGCGCAAGTGGTCGTTTGGATTGTGCGTAGGTTCCTCTCAGTCCGCCCGGCTAGTCGGCATACACAATTACAATCGGCCTTCACAACTGCAGGGGCGTGCCCGCAGGCGAGCCCGAACACATCTATACGCATCTACGTGAAAGGAACATTGACACATGGCGTGTTTTTTACATTTTTTTTTTTAATCTTTGCGGTCGCGTTTTGACTACGTTGCAAAAAAGTTAGATTGATTTTAGCGAAATATATTGTTAATGCGGTACGCCGATCTTACGGGCTTGTATGTAATTATTTTTAATCGGTTATGGGCTAAAACTTGGCCTCGATTTCGCCCGATGATAAGTGACAACGAGTCCGTAGATCTTGAAGCGTCTTCGCCCAGAATACATCTGGCCCTCAAATGTATGACTGGCGGAACACAGCAATCCTGTTATGGCGTCAGATTGACATTGTTGCTGGTAGCTAGTGAGGCGTGTTTGAAAAATCCTACCACTACACAGACTCCGCTACTGTGTCCCAAGAATCGAACCCGGAACCGCCGTGCCACAAGGCAAGCGGTTAAACCTCTGCGCCACGGAGACAACCGTCGACTTACAGCAATGCTGTTTTCCAGACATACAGTCGTACATGTGAGAGATAGTAGTATAATGGGCGAGCCCGCTTAACCTATACGTGGCATCTTTGGCAGTTAACATTAAAAAAATTACCGCATAAGAGTTACCAAATGCTTTCTCTTTTTTCCTAACAACAGATTGCACCGTCTCTTTCTCCCATGTTCGTATAAATTTCTCTCACGCATCGCGTGATCCATGAGGGGTGTTGTAGAGAATTTATTTAAAGTTTTACACTATTTTTTTTTTAATTGCAGTCGTGGATTTCTATTCGATTACATATAATACCACGCATTCGCACTAAACACTAAGGCGTCAGTTTCCTAACACTAATACTCGGTGGATTGTTTTTTGTCTTTGATGTTAATGTATATAGAAGTTACCATGGGGACGGCGTATCTTCAAGATAGAGAATTAAAAAAAAAAAGAGAGTAGTACGACGCGGGATGAGATATGTTCGAATACACATTACAGGGAATTCCAAACGCGCGCCGGCGCTTATCGGGTGCGCTCGCGGAATGCGATCCAGCCGGCGCGCCGCACGCCGCCGCAGCTGGCGCTCCCGGCGCCGCCGCCGCTGCCGCAGCCGCAGCCGAGGTACGCACGCGCGCGCGCACACGCGCACGCACGCACGCACACACGCACACACGCCCGACTGTAGTACGTATCGCACTTGACCGTCTACCGTTTAATCGATGTCGGCACGCAACGCGGCAAACCTCTGCGAATAACTGACGACAAACCGCTGCTGGATTGGGTGAAGTTTGCGCTGTTAGTCTTATTGACGACTGTTACAGCTTCATCGAAACTGGCTCGCGAATCCGGTGGTTCGCGAGCTATCTCCTACATTACACTGGCCAGAGAGCTGGCTTATCCTAACTCACAAGTGGCGAGGGCTGCGTAAT
>DWQX01004974.1:0-13925 GCA_018245475.1 Pharmacophagus antenor
AAAAAAAAAAAAAAACTAAATCATACCCCCCCCCCCTCTCTTTGATAGGAGTTAAAGTTTTTAAATAAATCACAAATAATTAATAGTAATAATGTTTTAGAGTAATAATAATAAAATAAATTATAATGTTTTAAAGTAATATATTAATAAAACCAATTAATATAAGAACTGATTAAAAGAATATAAAATATCAATACTTGGGCAAAATGATTGAGAAATAAATTCTAAAATCTTATTTTGTCTAATTAAAACTTTCTTGTAAGTAAGATATTTCATTTCTTAATAGAAAGAAATAAAAACAATTTTTAATCTTTAAATCAAAATATTTGTTTTACATTCTTGAATTCATCATCATCATCATCAACCTGTGTTAGTCCACAGCTGGACATAGCCCTGTCCCAATGCCTTTCACCAAATGCGGTCCTCTGCTTCCCTCATCCAGCCGCTTCCCGCCGTCCTGACTAAATCGTGTCCATCTGGTGGGAGGGCGCCCTACACTCCTTCGTCCTATGCGCGGCCTTCACTCCAAGACTTTCCTCCCAAACCTGCCATCGGTGACTCGACAGATGTGGCCGGCCCACTGCCACTTCAACTTGCCGACTTTAAGAGCTATATCGACCACTTTTGTTCTCCGTCGAATTTCTTCGTTTCGGATCTTATCCCTTAGAGAAATACCGCGCATAGCTCTTTCTATCGCACGCTGAGTGACCTTAAGTTGGTGGACCAGCCCAGTGGTCAAAGTCCAAGTTTCCGCTCTGTAGGTGAACGCAGGGAGGACGCACTAGTTGAAGACTTCAGTTTTCAGACATTGAGGAATTTGCGAGGTGAGGATGTGCCGGAGTTTTCCAAATGCTGCCCAGCCCAATCGAATACGTCTATCAATCTCTTTATTGAAGTTACCACGGCCAAATCGTAAGACCTGTCCGAGGTAGACATAGTCTTTAACCACTTCAATTACTGCATCCTCAATGGTTACCGGGCGGGGGATAACGAGGTCGTTAGACATGACTTTCGTCTTGTCTAAGTTCATCTACAGCCCCACGCATCGAGAGGCAGCGTTGAGATCGTAGAGCATTCTAGAATTATGACATGGAAAAATGTTTCCTTGCAGTAGCTATAAAAAATAAAAAAAGTTTTTAAATAGCCATTTTGCCCCCAGTAAAGTAATCAATAAATACAAACCTGAACAGCTCTGTCAATGTTGTCCCTGAATGGGAAGAACGCATCAGAAGCCAGTGCGACCTTATCCAATTGCTTGAGCCAGTCTTCGCGCTCGGTATCCGTAGGCAAAGCGGGTGCTTCGCCTTCGAATAACGCGTTCCATTGTTCTAACGGAAAATCCGATCCTATAAAAATAATAGAAAAATATTGCCAAAAATTCGAAGAGACCAAATATAAACTGTAAAAAAAACATTTGTACAGATAAAAATTAATTATTTTCTATTTTTCCTCCTTTATGGTAGGAGATTTTTTGAACATGATTTCTATAAATGAAATTTAATTTATTATTTAGGTTTTTTTTTTTCAAAGAAAACTTGATTACGATAAAAATTGTTAACAATATGTTTTTGTAGGGACTATATATCATTTATCGCGCGCATAACATTTCTGTACGGAATAATATCGCACAGCATTGGTTTTCGAATGCGTGAGCTTAGCAATACCAGTCGTAATTAAGCCATTGTCACTATAACTGCGTTCGCTAAGTCCCGCGATAATTTGATTGTTAGTTCTTATTATATTACTTCCATTTTGATTCCAACGGCAGGAAGTGGTTGGGTGAGGAAAATAAACAAGACTAATCCAGCAGTGAACAGACATAGGTTTATGATGATTTGTTTCACGAGTCCCATAGTTTCGTAAAAGCTATGCACGCACGGTTTGCAAGTTATCGAATGAAACAAAAGGTTGGTTAAGTGATTCACATACCGACTGTGCCATTGACGTAGTTGTCGATAGCGTTGGCTTGCACGGCTCGCGTTACGCCCGCACGGAAGCGCATGCCGCGAACGCGTGCGTGTCTCCGCGCCCACCAAAGTGCCGCTTTACCGCCCGCGAGCCGCGTGCAATGGATGCGCGACTGCTGCCCCGCCCCGATACCGATCACCTGGCAAACATTAACCAAGTAAAGTAGGTTCATCTAGGTCTACAAATAGTATTCTAACATGGCCGTGTTGCAGTTCAAAGCTGTTTTTTTTTCGATTCGCAATCGATGAATACTCCTCCTCCATTTAACATAATGTTAAGTGAGAATGAGGACCTAGATGATGAAGCGTGCACGCACAATAAAATACTTTTCCTCCCATATGTATTTTTGCTACCAATACTCATGTGTCCCTGGAATTGAACTATGGACCTCCATGTTATAAGGCAAATGTTAAACCACTGCATCATGAGGCAGTTGCATTTATGGCAATAGTATTTTATAATTCTGCATTGAGTAATATTTTGTATATATTAATGTACAAGTAAACTACTTTCTCCGTATATACTTCGTATATGGATGACATAGATAGATGTTGATGTTTTTCGTAAAAAAATCCGTAATTTTGCCTTAAAATGTTACACAAATTTATAAATAAAGAGATAGTATCACCTGACCATCCCTTGCGTAACACACTGAATTGCTTTGAGTGTATTTTAAAGTAATAGTTGCAACAATCAGATCCCTCACGGCACTGTCTGGCATTCCTTTATTTTTCGTAACGATGTTTTTAAACAGATCACCAGTAATAATTGCATCATTGCGTCTCTGTTCTAATGTTAGTCCGAAAATAGTTTTTTGTTCCAACAACGACGGGGAATAAGCTGGATCCATCTGTAAGAATTACTTTAATTTAACGAGTTAACCTTTTTTTTACATACCCATAGGTTATTTATAAGTTGTAAGGGTTTCAAAATGATTTAATATTATTTTAATTAAATTCTAATCTTAGTTTTTGAATAAAATATTTTTTTCTCTCGCATTGCACCCCGTTTTACTATAACGCGAAACTAACCTACCGTGTTATATGGGGGGTTACTGTAGTTAATGACACAAATATAAATGATTAAAATAATATCAAAACAGAAAGTTTGTAGGACGACTAAGTATTATATCTGTATGTGAAAATCTGAAAAGAATGGAGAAATTAATCATTCGTCTATTCAATAAATCGATTTTTAATATGACAAATAACCTGCAAAACACAGTAGTTTCCCCCTTTCTTCTTCTTAAGAATTTCGAACGCCTCAGCCGTGTACCCCGGCGCCACAATGCCGTCAGAGACCTCGCGAGATATAATCTTAGCTGTTATTTCGTCACAGACGTCTGAAAGTGCGACGAAGTCACCGAACGAGCTCATCCGGTCGGCGCCGCGAGCGCGAGCGTACGCGCACGCCAACGGCGACAGCTTCAGCAGCAGATCGCTCACCATGCATACAGACGCCTAGACAACGAACACTCTTGTTATTAAAAACATAGTTGATATAACAATATTAACACACACATGTACACAAACACATATTAAAGTAGAAAATTGTATACAAAACGTAGTTAATAGCAATTAGGACACGTATCAGCAAAAGTATCACCATAAAAGTTTTAAGTATCTAAAGCAATTACGTGAATTATAATATATATCATAATTGGTACAAAGTGTTGAAGCGACAGGAATAAAACGGGTAAAAAAATTACTTATAACTAAATATATATCTAACAAGTCATATTACAACTTTTATTGTGTTGGTGTGTATTTAATACCAAGCTCAGCCTAAGATTACCTCTTCCTCAGTTAACGGTATCCCTACGGCAGCGCCAGCTGGTGACACGTGTTTGAAACTGGTTGCCGCAGGTAGTCCGAGTGCCTTCTTTAACTCAATGACGAGTTGCCACGCGTTCAGCGCATCACAAAGATTGATAAAACCAGGGGATCCATTCAATGTAGTCAGCGGTAATGCATCCTTAGTTGTAAACACCTGTGCTGGTTTCTGGTGTGGATTCATACCTTAAATGAGATGAATAATAAATACAATAGATGTTTATTATCATTTCAGATTCATACAACTGAACATAACTAATGCATAGATTAGTTTATTTAATTTATTTTCTGTCATTAAAAATTCAAATTATGATTTTTATTTATACATGGTGAAGAGTTTATAAAAATTTTAATAAAAGTACCTTAAGAAACGAAAAATTTAGGCAAACTCACCATATCGCAACGTCAATTGAGACTGGCCGGCCGAATATTGTTTACGGAAGTAGTCTGAGATAGCGAGATCATATTCGGAAGTATGAGTGAAAGCTTTCAGGGCCAATTTTTTTCTAAAATTTAATTAGTATATTTAAAAAATTGATATATTATTTGTTGATATAATAATCTGATGATAATTAAACAAATTTTTTATTGATCAAAATTTTATTTATTATTTATTTATTTAAAGTTTAATACACTTTTGTACATGAGGTGGACTTAATACCAAATGGCATTCTCTGCCAGTCTACCTTAGTTTTACATAAAGATGATTGACTATGACGCTGTAGATGACGAATCGTTCTAGCTTAGAATGTCTAATAATAATAAGCTCTTATTGTCATATGTATGACTGCTGGAAAACAACAATGCTATTCAATGTTCTTATAACGGTAAATTTACATTGAGGGAGGCACCGTGCCAAGTAGGTGTCAAGACTACCACTATAGAAACTGTATAACGTCTGTTTAGGAGCGACGGTGACCACTTTCCATCAGATGAACCGCTGACTACTCTTCCTATAAAAAAAAATATTATTATTATGACTCCCGAATAGAATCTGGGACCTTCGTGTTACAAGCTGAGCTACGGAGGCAGTAAAACAATAAATGGTATGTCGTAATTAATTTAGATCACTTTTAATGTGCAAGCTGTGGCTGCCATAAATAGATTTTTCACTTAAGACTAAATTAATATAATTCGTTGTATGTAAATGTACGTATCTAGTGTAAAAATCCCTGGCAGTCTGTTATTAAATAAATAATTACATGTTTATAACGTATATACGTTATCCACCTTACACAACATACCTTGTACTTAATGAAGTTTGATGATCTTTACTGTTCTGAAGTTCATCAATAAGAGATTGATAGTCAGCCGGGTCGCAAATAACAGTGACTCTGTTGTGGTTTTTAGCGGCTGACCGGAGCAGTGTGACGCCTCCTATATCAATGTTTTCTACCGCATCGGCTACAGTCACGTCAGACTTGGAAACGGTCGCTACGAATGGATAAAGGTTGCACACGACTACGCTTATCATTTCATACTTTTGTCTCTTCATATCTGCCTGATCGGAATCCGTTAACCTATTTAAATTACAATAACACTATATTTCATTTACACTTTCAAATTTTTAACAACGTTCAATAAACTTTCGTACCTAGTTTACAAGATAGAATAAGAATATTCTCATTCAATTTTTTTAACTAGCAATAACAAATGCTATTTAAACAAAAATGTTATTTTTCAAATGTTCAATGGGTGAATTATAAAAAGTAATTTTCAAAATGGGACAAAACTAAAAATTGTGAAATATGTGTCGAATTGAGAACCTCTTTTTCGTCGCGGTTAAAAATGAAAACATTTACATCATAAAATAATTTGGTAAAGGCAATAGATTTAAAATTAAGATTTGATGTTAGAACATTTTGTGTACAATAATTCAATCTCAAACAAGATAATGTGTGTTTAAGACCAGAGTTATTGGTTTTAATAAGTAAATTTTTATGAGCATATCTCAAAGATTAATAACTATTTGGTTATAAATAGTGTAGTTTAGTTTAGGTACTTTTTTACTACTTATCATCAGATTAAAAAAAATGTTGTTACCTTTTATTAGTATTAATAAATTGTCCATGAACAGAATGTGAATCAACATAAATAAAATGGGCATACCTAGACAAAATTCCAGCATGTACAGCTGGGTGTAAAGATTTGACCCTTCCATCAAGCATCTCTGGAGCTCCTGTTACATCAGATACATCGAGCACTTTGAGACCCGCATTACGTAACGCGGCCGCTGTCCCGCCACTGCCCAATAACTCGAGGCCAATGTCCGATAAGCATTTTGCCAGTGGCAAGAGCCCTGCCTTATCAGACACACTTAGAAGAGCTAAAAAAATATTACTCGTGAAATCATAGATATTTCTCATATTTATCTTTCTAAATATGCATAAGAATAAATTTAAATAAAGTATTAAAAAATTATTAGCATTTTCTACCCTTTAATGTGGAATTAAACAAAGTGGAATATTACTATAATTCTGATTAATTACAATAATTGTCTAAACTATTACAAAATGAATAAAATTACATACCTAACTTTCCATTTGCTGCCATGTCTTTACTTTTCAATCTTTGTTATGATACTGATATATGAAACTAGTACTGCAAGTTACTTGACCTCTCAAACAGGGGTCCTGATAACAATTATTTTGTTTATCAATTAATATTAGGGGTGCCAATTAATCTGAATTTTTAAACAATCAAAAAAGAAATGAAAAAAATTTAAGCTGCTTACAAGTTACATCAAGTTAATTTTTAATAATAAATGTATTATATTCTAATAGTTCACACAATCAATTGATATTTTAGGGATGTATTGCAGAAGTTATTAAGGGTTAATGTACCAACAACAGGCCCAATGTAAGAATAGTAATGTCTTTCTAGAAGAATGTAATTCTCTAAATATTAAATCAATTTTATTAGGTCCTTTTTTCTTTAAAGTTGACTTAATTGAATTTTTTTTATTTTAAAAGTATTTTTTTAAATTGAAACTACATTTTTTTAATAGAATTAAAAATGAACACATACAAAATTCATTTACATTCATACAACAAAAGTTTTGCTTTACATTATTATGTTATTTTAATAGTAAACCTAAAATGTATAATTTTTAAATGACAACCCTGTACATCTGATGCAAACAATACATTTAATTACTAGAAGCATTAATGTAATAAACAAAATACTGTGATTTTATCTTCTTTATATTTTTGTAAAGTATAAACAAATGTTCATCAACGTCACTATTTTATTACAATAAAAACATTGTCATAATAGTATTTTATAAAAAATTTATCTGTCATCTGTTAATATTGAGTAATATGAGAAACCAAGTTATTGCACTTTTTGGTCAAAAATATTATTGTTTCTATTAGGTCCATTCAGTTTACCTTAGTCTCTCACATTTAGAAGGGTACTCTTACTGGGAAAGACTAATATATATATATATTAGTCTTTCCCAGTAATATATATAAGTAGTAATATATACACACACACATATATATGGCGGTGAAGTCATATTTCTATAGTTATAGAAATTACAACGAATTCGTTAACCTTATTAGAAACAGCAATATTATAAAAGAACTTTTAAATTCATGGCAACTTGCCGCACGCCTTTATAGAGGTTAGGTTAGATGAAATTATGAATAGTTTAGATTTGTGTAATATATTGGTATAAACACTTCTAATTTTTTGAGTGAATTAAAACCTTACGTAATACTGATGTTAATATGTTTAAACAAGAAAATGGAAGTATCACAATCTTACTACGATATAATTATCTGCACTATTTAAGACGCGTTGTTGTTATGCGATGATAGTGTGTATTATATTTGTTATAGATGTACGTGTAAAAATTATTAAGGAATAAGGTATTTTTTAAATGAAAGTTATACAAATTACACTTTTAATACTTCTTTTTAAAAAATAATCGTATTTACTAACCATCACAATACACGAATTGAATTTTTTTTTCTGTTCGCGCATGGCACAGACTATAGTCTTACGACCATACCGCCTATTCTTTTGTGGAATTTTTCATTTAATTATATATTAAAACCTAACCTAATCTACCACACTCGTCAAAAATCAATAAAAACATTGGAAATAAACAATAAGGACATAGTTTATAATAATATAGATGTGAAACGCAACGATAATTCTTCAAAATTATTAATAATTAATTTATGAACTATTGTTTTGAAACATTTTGTGATATATTATAACTATATATAATTTTTGTTATAGTTATTGAAAATACAATTTCGACTGTCAAACTAAATAGAAGCGCAATGTTCCAAGATTATGTCGTAATAGTTATCAATGTTTTAAAATATATTTTCTTGTTGTTAGTCAAAATGTTATTAAGATTTTCGATCAAATGTTGACTGTTAAACTTGATTTGAAATGTATTACGAATTCGAAAAGAACAAAATAAAATCAGATTTTGATTCAACAAACATTGTGATGGCCAAAATTCTCGAAGTCAATTCAACATTTACTGAAAAGTAGGGTTAGAAAATTGATTTGACACGTCTGTTTTTAGTACTGTAATACGAAGTTTTAATTTTCAGACAACTACTATAATTACTTCAAAAATTATGTTTTAAAAGGACTTAATAAAAATATAACAATTAAGGTTAATGTAACATTCTTAAACAATTAATTTCTATGGTTAAATACAGTGTTCATATGTAGATATTTTTAATTATCAAATCAAAAAATCACATAAAATTGTTTTAATTGACAAAAAATGTCTGTTCCATTGGTTTCTGTAAAGCCACCGGGTAAAAGTTGGAGAGAAATTAATCAAGAGCGAAAAGCATTGAAGCGTCAAAGAAATGAAGAAAAAATTATAAAACGCGAGAAAAGGTTAGCTCTAGAAAAGGATTTAGAACAAAAAGCCAAAGAGGATGCTGAAATCGAAAAGAAAAACGCTGATATTTCTACAATTAGCATCGCTATTCCAGGATCTATATTAGAAAATGCTCAGTCTGCCGAATTGCGTACTTATTTGGCTGGTCAAATTGCCCGCGCGGCTTGTATATTTTGTGTTGATGAAGTGGTTGTGTACGACGACATCGGTGATAAAGTAAATACTAAGAAATCGAAATTGGAAGATGTTGATGGAATTAAAGTAGCCCGTAAAAGTTGTGTGCAATTAGCTCGTATTCTCCAGTACTTAGAATGTCCCCAGTATCTAAGGAAGCATTTTTTTCCTTTACACAAAGATTTAGAATTTGCTGGGCTTTTAAATCCTTTAGATGCACCACATCACTTGAGAATATCTAATCATTTTAAATTCAGGTCAGCAATATAAAATATGGTGTTTATGCAACTATTTTCATATGTATTCCTGAATTAGAATTCATGACTTATGAAAACATGATAATTAATTATATATTAGTAATATTGTTCATGATAAAACATTGTGAATTTCATATATTTGATGATTTAGGAGTTAATCTTTTGCACTCAAGAGTATATTTTCCCTCGAACAAGTCATCAAAATAAGACATATTATACCACTTTTATTGATATTTTACATTTACCTTTTCATGATAATGTACATAAGTTGTCATATAAAATGTTTATATTTTAATACTGCACATGATAATGAATCTTTTTTTTATCCATACTTAGAATTCAAATTGCTGAGTTAGATCTCATGGTGAGTGAGAGTCGCCTCTTGTGTGCAAAGGGTTAATACTTAGTTATACTGAAAAAGTCAATCATTGATGTAATGCAGAGCTCATTGAACACAGTTATTTCTCACCAATTAATCTTTCTATCATATGGATAATATTTATCTGTTTATGTATATTTATTTTACACAAATTTTTAAAGAAATTTCAGCAAACACCATTTAATAATAGGTTTGGGAAAGTCTTTTCGCATATATAGTATGTATGAAGTTGTAATAAAATCTCTTTGGCTATACCATTTGTATCTGGCTGGTTATGGTATTATTAAAAAGTTTTAATTTTAAAGAAGACAATTCCAAATTCAAATGAGGAAATTGTGTGATGTTCATTTGTTGTTCTTATTGTTAAAATAAATGAATCTAACGAAGAAACTCAATACATTTTAAAATTTTACTACAAAAAAGGTAAAAATGCAACACAACCTGCGAAAAAAATTGTGATGTTTATGGACCTAATGCAGTATCTGTGAGAGTAGTGCAAATTTGGTTTAAGCTTTTTCAATCCAGAAATTTTGATATGAAAGATTCACGTTGCTCAGGTTTACGGGTTATGGACAAAATTGATGCCATTTTTGAAAGTGGAGCACAATCGGAATATTAGTATTTGCAATGTAGCTGTAGAACTGGGACTTGACAATTAAACTGTTTTGGCGCATTTGAAAAAAGCTGGATAAATAAAAAGCTCGATATTTGGGTGCCCTCACGAGCTCACTGAAAGAAATCTAATGAACCATGTACTCATTTGTGATTCTTCATTACGACGTAATGATACCAAACCATTTTTGAAGAAACTAATAAGTGATGAAAAGTGGATCACATACGACAAGAACATGCGTAAATGATTGTGGCCAAAGGCCAGTCAGGCTTCACAGACTGTGGCGAAACCCAGATTAACTCGCAACAAGGTGATACTTTGTGTATGGTGGGATTAGAAGGGCATTATTCATTGAACTGTTACCACTAGGCAGAACCATCGATTCTAAACTGTACTGCGAACAATTGACGAGATTAAAGTAAAATATTGAGAGAAAGCGGCAGCAATTAATCAACAGAAGGGGTGTGATTTCACACCATGACAACGCTAGACCTAACACATCTTTAGTCACTTAGCAAAAACGAGAGTTTGTCTGGGAGGTGATAATGCATCCACCTTATAGTCCTGACCTTGCACCTTCACATTTTCACCTGTTTGTCTCTGCAGAATTTCTTAGGCAGTGTTAACATCACGAGAGGACTGCTAAAACAATTTGTCACAGTTTTTTTATTAGAAGCCCCAAACTTTTTATAGCAATAGGATCATGTCCATACCTACAAGATGGCACCTACATACTTTAGTCAAATGTAAATAAAATTTATTAAAAAAAAAACTTTGAATATTTATATAAAATGCGAAGAAACTTTTCCCCCAACCTAAAATATTAAGAAATAAATGAACTAAAAACTAATTGCTGTACATATAATAGAAATAAAAAGAGCTTATGATAAAATTTACAGTATTCTCCTATACTCTTATTAGTAATTTATAGGTATCTGATTACCATTTGGGGGGCAGGTAGATCTTTGATTAGCAACTGCATAGCCATAGGTGCAGTGTAGGTAGGCCCCCCACAAGGTAGATTTTGGTAAAAGTTGCACGAAGCTACTAGATGTAGGCAGCGTAAGACCAATTTGTGTGAAGATCCTTTCGAAGAAGTTTATGTGAACATGGGGCTATCTAACATCTGATAATGTTGATAATCATATGTTAAAATTCCAAAGTATTGTATTAGTATAATAAGCATAAAATTAAAGATATAGCAAATGTTTCCTTATCTTGTGATGTGTATGAGGGACTAAAATCTATTAGTGTAATAAATAATTTAAAATATTTTTTTCGTATATTGCAGAGAAGGAATTACATTAAATAAGAAAGTAAAACCAGGAAGAGGTTCCCAAGTTAATGTTGGATTATTGCAGGATGTATCTACTGATAAGTTATTAAATGCAGGAATTAGGGTTACAGTCAAAATGCTGCCAGTTGCAGAAGGAAGTAAAAAGTTGAAAGGAAAGATTGTCAGCCTTGCAACACCAAGAGCTGAGACTGGTGTTTACTGGGGTTATACTGTCAGAATTGCAACAAATCTAAGTCAAGTGTTTACACAGTGTCGATATAAAGAGGGGTAAGAATAAATATATATTTTTTTATTTTGAATTGATTTTGATTGTAACTGTTATTATTTGTTTTTTTTTTACAGAACAACATAATCTAGCTTTTAAGGGCATTGCTATTTGTGTACTAATAAGGTATACAATGTCAATTTACAGATTTTACAGAATTTTTAAAAAATGACTTAGAGATTTATTATAGAAAAAAAATTAATATTGTAAATTATTTTTTATAAAATTTTGTTAAAACTATGGGAAATATGATTCCACTAATGCTATGTCATGACATAACTCATGCCCTGTTACCTCATAGGTTGTACTATTAAGACTACAGAGCAGTCTGTCATTTTCCAGTTGTGAGAATTATAAGGACCCCTGTGCTAACCTCCAAATCAATTCATCACTTAATTGTTGTTGTAAACCATTAATTAATGGCAAAAAATGGCACATTATTCAAAACATAGTTTCTAAAAATATAATGAGTTTGGTAGAAAATGAAATTAAGGTATCACATGTATTACTATATCTCTTATTGCAGGTATGATTTAACTATTGGAACTTCAGACAGAGGAGTTCCTGTAGACAGCCTACCAGATAAAGGAGTGCAATATAATCATGCTTTGATAGTGTTCGGAGGATTGCATGGCATTGAAGCTGCATTAGAGGGTGATGAACAATTACAAATAGATGAAGCTAATTTACTATTCAATCACTATGTTAATGTTTTACCAAATCAAGGATCAAGAACTATAAGAACAGAAGAGGCAGTCCTTGTGGCACTATCTAGTTTAAGAAACAAATTAAAACCTGTAAATGAAGTGATGCTTTTTAAAGAGACTGGCATTGCTACAAGTTCAACATTCTTTAACCAAAAAATGGAAGTGTCTGATAACTCAAGTGCTGCAAATAATTTAGATTTAAGCAGATTTGATTAAAATATGACCTTTATTTCAACATTGAATGATAACATAACATTGAATGATAGGAATGGAAACAACAATTACATATCTATTTCATCAAAAACAAACTTTTCTTTTTATAAACCTTAACTGTCATGTTATATTTTACACTGTATCAATCTTACACACTTTTATATTTATCAATGGCTTTTTGTACAGTATTTCTCAATAAGTTAATTGTAGTGGCTTGGTCTTTTGATCCAATAATGGCTGTTCCTGAGACTATCATGTTTGCTCCCGCCTGAAACAACAAAGTGATAAAATTGAAAATATAGGTCCCTCTATTACCACATTTAATAATATAAAAATATTAGTTTTTATAAAAGTATTTGATATGTAACAAATGTTCTTGTTTCTATGTCTATTTACCTTTTTGATTAACAATTTTTGGTCAGTTGTATATTATTTTAAGTAATTTTATAATGTTAAACATTGTTAAACTCACATTAGCACAACAATCTATTGTTGAAGGTCCTACCCCTCCATCAACCTCAATATTTAATAATGGATATTGATTTCGGAGATACTGAACTTTAGCCATCTGATTTTCCATAAATTTTTGACCACCAAATCCAGGTTCTACTGTCATGATTAGTACCATATCTGCCATAGAAATATATTTGTCCAACTGTTCTACTGAAGTTCCTGGTTTAATGGCAATCCCCGCCTAAAACATAAATAGAACATAAACTAAGAGTATTAAATTAGTTTATAGTATTTACATCTACCCATGTATTACAATCCAAGAATTGAACAAAAGAAAACAATATTGGAAATAAGTTTTTTTGTTCTGTTCTTGATAAGAATGAATCTCTAGAAAGAACTGGACATTGAATATTTTTAAAGTGTCTGTATATTAACATAAGTTAAAATATTTTTTGGAATCTTTTTATGTTCGATAATGGTTTCAATCTTTTTTTTGTGCTTTTATTATCTGTATGAAAGCAGTGACACCAGCTAGTGTAAAAATTTCAGAAACTATAAAGAAATAAATATTTGTTAATAATTATATTAATACTATTACCCTACCAACTATTATGAAGGTGTGTTTAAACATGTACATTTATTTTAATACTTATTTTCAGATGTATTATTTAGTTTTTACCTTCATTCCATGCTCTTTTATTTTTCGACAAACATCTTCAACATTGGTAATAGGTTCAATATGGAATGTGTACTGATTTACACCTGCATCAGTCATTGGTGCTATCCACTGAAATTAAAACTGATATATAGTTTTGATGATTTTTATGTTTTTAATTTTTATGTATTAAACCAAACATTGCTACTCTTCATATATATATATATATATATATA
>DWQX01004975.1:0-13924 GCA_018245475.1 Pharmacophagus antenor
GCTGGGTTCGGCAAAGTTTGCGCTGTTAATCTCTTTGACGACTGTCACAGCTTCATCGAAACTGGCCCGCGGATCCGGCGATCCGTGAGCATTCAAAACAAAATTTGTTCATTGACATCCCGACCTTTGGATTAAAAGTCCAACGCGCTATCCTCTGCGCCACGGGGACAGTTCCATAAAATCATAGGCCACTCCCTGGTTGTTAAGCGTTCGATAAATTAAAAAGTGAGCCCTCAACGTGGCCTGTCAACGGCGACGTTGACAGGCCAGGTTACTACGGACATGGGTTCGCAACACGCCTCCGCGCATTCAATTATTTCCGCCAGTTCGATACAATAGACCGTATATGAAAAGCGAAAACCGGTTCGAACCAGTCAAACGCATAATTATGACACACCACGCACAAACACGAAAGCGTCGGACGTATAGAAATTTTTTTACGAATAAAACCAACTCTTTCGATGCGATCGACTCGCGAACTCGTCGGGCGGAAGAAGTGAGACCGCCACCCGTTTCGCTTATGATATCGAACATTGATTACTTTACATGGAGTATATTGAAAAACAAATCAATTTTAAGATCGATACATATATATATAGATGTTGTAACGTCACCGACATGTTTTTGAAAACTAACTTTGAAAATTATTTTCTTTTTATTATAAAAAAGTAGCAGTGTTATCCTATTTAGATTGTCATATCCTAATTAAGTTTAATGCTCCCGAAATGGAAATGTAATTTGATTATCATGTAGTCATTGTGCAATGGACAGATGAAATAACAAATACAGATAAAATATAACGCCGTATGACGTACTATTTCATTCTCACAATACGTCAAACCGACTTAACGCAGATTAAAAATGATTCTACGGCTCCATAGTATTATAAAAAAGGAGTGGCCAGGTAACAAACGAGTATCCACCGAGAAATGTCCCATCGATCACGTCGGCCGTGGACCGGTGCAATTGCGTATGGTGTTAGGAAATAACACGCACCGTCAATATTTATTTACTTATTTATTCAAAGTTTAATGCACTTGCTTGTACATGAGGCGGACTTAATGCCAAATGGCATTCCCTGCCTGTCCACCTTAGGGTTGAGCAGAGATAAATATAAATATGGGGTGCGTAAAAAGACTAATTGAGAATATAAAAAAAAATGATAATGTAAATAAAGATGAGAGAGAGAGAGAGAGGGGGGGAGGTAATAATGATAAATGAGACGACAATTTTCAATTATACGTATTTATTAATAAATAACTTTGCAGAAAAAAAAATACTAATAGTGTGCACTAAGAAGAGGAAAATAAAATACAAAAGAAAGGAAGGGAAAAAAGGTTTTATATCAATATCTATTCTCGGGAATTATCGTTCGGTCACGGTGACATTTAGTGTTGCCGCTGCACAAGCGAACCGATTACCGCTAATTAGGCAACATTCATACATAACACAAGGTCCCGAATAAATAAATCCATTAGTCGTATTTAGTTTTATTCGTAATAATTACACTATCATATTTCAACGCTTCGCTCTGGATTCGTGTGAAAAGGTACGCCGAGAATAATACGGCCACATCACTTTCCAATTAAGCGTGACGTCACAATGGGTCCCCCACTAGCGTACTAAGCGGTCTCAATTAGGCCGCTTTCGTCGATAAATTGATTCTGTGTGATAATAAACCTCCTTCTTTCGTCGTCAACACGACGACCGTTCGTTTGGTCGCGATGGTATCTCTTAATTAACGACGCAATGAAAATATTTTCACGTACGTTAAAACTTCTCGCGGGTGTGGCGGACCGCATCACGGGGCACCTCGACGTCGCCGAGTTGTGTGAAGCGGCCCGATGGGGTTATGGGAGGTACTTACGTGTCGGCGGTTGCTATGGTAACCGGCAAACACACTTTCCAAAAGTCAGCGCTTTCAAACGATCACCGACACGCACATTTTCATAAAGCATCACCGATTCTTAAGCTAATCGAACGAAAACTTACGCATTCTTCACCAATTAGTGCACGAGATTCGTTAGATTGACTCACTGGAAACTTTATTATCGTGTACAGCATTGGCGTTACACTGTCCGAGGCTTGCACCCGCAGAACTGACATCTCGGTCGTCCGTCTCTTTCGCACTTCGGTGATCGATGGACACGAAACGGCACGAAAAGCCTTTAGTGGTCCGTAAGAAAGTTGCAGCTTTTCTTTTATCTATCGGCTAGTTTCCAAACGACAACTTTACTAGCGCGAGTTTACTGCCAGTCCCATTAATATTTACTACCATTCACAGAGGCATATTGACACCTTGTCGTCGTCAATAGTGAATACAGACTAAAAAATAATTTGTCAGTTGAATCCACCATTATAATATACAAAATAAAAATTATTTTTTCGCTTAATAACGCAGCAGTATACCTTCTATGGGTTATACCGTGGACAGATTAAAAGTTATAAGGGGGATTATCTATAACTTTATTCTTTTCAACTAGCATTTGCACCACTTGCCAGTGGGAAGGTAAGTGTTAAGGCATCAAATTCACAAATCTCTGAATTTATACCGATTCCGCGGCTTACTCTATCCATATATAATGTGGGCCAGTTATAACGAACATAACCTAACCCATGGCACAAAACATTCACATAGAATATTTATAAATTGATCGTAACTCACTTTAAATTTCTTATGATCGAATTTGTACTTTTTCGGTTTCTTTACTTCTAGTCCTTTAGGGTCATTGATCATTGGGGCTCTCATGTTTAAAATTGGACCATTGGAAATTTTGTTCCTAAAATATAATATACGTTTCACTTTGGCCTCGAAGTCCGTCAAAAGAAAAAATGAAGGGGAAACGGAAAGTCACAAAATGTATATTTCAACATCATCCATTGACGTATTCACGGAAACGTTATTTTATAAGAGCTTCAGTCTAAATACGCCCGCACCAGCCGCGCCAACTCTTTGATGACACACCTATCCGTCGAGTGGTCGTCCGGGCCCTCAACGGCCTCACTCGCCAACAGCGCCGCCCCCTTGACGACGGCCCGCGACAGCAGCTCGGCACTTTCGCGCGCGCGGAGCGAGGTCGCGCATTTCCCAACCAAGCCCTGCACCTGTCTCCTCGTCAGGAGTTTCAGAGTCCCCTTAGACACCAATCTGAATATGCCGACGTAGCCCAGAACATCGGCCACTCCCACGCCCACCAGACGCCGCGACAGCTCGAGGGCGACGAGCGTAACTCTGAATTCGACCTCTTTGTCGACTTTCAGCGCGCGGGCCGCCTCGAACGGTGTGCCGTCGACGAAACACGCCGACTTAGTGAGCGAGGTGATGCGCAAACTGATTAACATAGTTTTGACAAGCTCAAACATTTCCACCGCGACGCACTCATCCCCGCCACCGATCTGCCGGACTGCGTGATGCAGCCACGGCAGCAGTCCGTGGCCTCCGATCAGTATGTCAAGTGCTCTCGGAATGGCCACTATGGATCTGAGTGCGCTCAACAACATCCCTTTGGTCTCCCGGTCGCACAGTGACGTGGAGTAGAAATCCATCATCATCTTGGGGCACATGCTCTTGAAAACTGCGCGGACGTCCGTCATGGTCTTCGTCCCGTCACCGATGACACCGATTATCCACCGCCGTCTGTCCGCGGCATCGACGTCGCCGTCGTGGAACAGGCCGAGGAAGTCCGGGACCGCGCTGAGGTCGACCGATTGTTTCGCTATGAAGAAGTTGTTAACCGGCTTGTACAGGGGGTCGAAGGGAGCCGTGCAGGCGGTCAGAGCCCGTGCCAAGTACAGCGCGCAGACCGCCGGCAGACGCGGGTTCCTCGATTCCGGATCATCCTTGGCGCCGTCAGCGTGGACGGCGCTCGACAGACTGTGTCTCAACGTCGAGATGAAGTCCGCGAGAAGGAGCTTGTCGTTCTTGTGTTTCCTGGAAATATACAATAAGCAATTGGGACATTTAACGAGACTGATCTTTTATTCTCAACCTAAAGATTCTAATCAAGTGATTTCCTAACATCACCTCCTCCCAATTTATAATTTATTTCAACGTTAGCAAAATGTACAGACAACCGTAACAACCAATTCAAAACGTGTGGAAGACAGTGAAATAACTGGGCTACAGAGGCACTAATTCGCAAGTCGCTAAGCGGGCTTTGTTAAGATTATACCGTATTGTCTAAGCAATGAACATTTATGGAAAACTACGTATAATAAGAGAGGTGATGAGATATACAATTCTACACCGAAAGGTTGTAGTGTAAAGTGTTGTTGTGCGAGCATCTTAATTTACACTTCATACTTACCTAGACATCATCACTTATCATTAACTTTATCCTATCTAACCTTATCCCATTTGTTCGCACAGCATGCGCTCTTCCTCCATACATCTCTATCAGCCAATATCTCTACACTCACCCCCTTCACACAGAAATCTTTCACTAAGCAGTCCATTCGCCTTTTCATTGGTCTTCCTCTCAGGTCGCGTACATCTACAGTCGTGTTCATTTCTTAGTCATCTAGTTTTAAGTCTTAAATGTACAATACTCACGTTTCAGTTTCCAGCAGCATGCTGAACCTGTGAAGTACATGGTACGCAGCCGATCGCATCGAAGGACAATGGGAACTCAGGCCCATCACCGGCAACGACAGCAGACCGGTGCGGAGTAACTTGAAGCAGGAAGCCACCGACCCAGGCGCCAGGAGGTGACTCAATAGCGAGAACACGAAAACCGGATCGTATATTTCAGAATCCGAATCCGCATGAGAACGGCCAGTTGTTTCGTCCCCTTTCATTTCCAAAAATATCTTCTCAAGTCTGTCCCTCTCTAGAAACGCCTTAATGGCCGCTTCGTTATCGTTGGATGATTTAACATTGACATCATCACAGTCTTCGCTTAAAACCGTTTTGATAGAATCCCTAACGTACGTACCATTGCGTTCCACGTAGTATTCGGGCATTTCGTACATGTATTCCAACTTCTGCGTCACCGGAAAGTTACTAACGGTTCTCTCGATCAATTCCTTATCGAACAGATTGAACAGTCGATTCGGTGCCGGATGCCCCCACAGGCTGGTGGTTCTGTTTTTGCGCACCGAATAGTAGTTCGCGGCCGTATCGCCCCACACGTACGGCTTGTATTCGTTCACAGGTCTCCCGTTGCTCTCGTAAGTATAAAGTATTGCCAAAGTGAGCCTATCGCAACAGCTTCGCGTCGCTCCGTACGCGCTCAGGTAAACGGGTATCTGTTCCGATTTCATAACGGACCTGTTGATTGATATCAAAGTGTGAATTATCTCCAGTAACCTAGACTTGACATCGGGACTGTGGCGGCTGAGCATCACGTTTAAAAACTCGGAGTGCGACGTGACCATGTCGAAAATGGTCACAATGTCGCCGTGGTCGTTCGGGTAGGACAATTTGATCAGTCTAGTCAGTAAGCACAAAAGACTAGGACCTGACTGCACGGTTTCACTAACGGTGTTCACTTTCAACGAATGCTTTAAGACTGCTTTGCAAAAATTTCGCCACACTGAACCCTCCGTTAGTTTAACGAAATCCTCTTTCCGTTCGGACCTCAGATCCGTGATGGAACCGGTAGCTCGAATGGCCTGTAGTACGTTATGCGCAATTAGGTTCAAGACGCTTGCCTCGGACTCTCCCTTAATGGCTGCTGTAATCAAATTGAGCATCGATAAAATGTAATTTATAAGATAATCCATTTTAAAACGCTCTCCTAACAAACATATCTTTAAAAATATTGAATGTATCAGATTCGCGTGACCCATGTCGATGTTCTCAAATTTGTGCACCTTTGTAAATATTTTTACACAACTATCTAAATCCATACATTCGATTACCAGCTTTCTTATAAACTTCCAATTTTTCAAATAGATTTGCCCAGCTTTATGCGGCTTTTCCAGATACTTATTGATATTGGATTTGTACTCGTCGTAGATTCCCGCCAAGAACTCCTTGTTGCTTGATAAAAATGCTTTATGATCCAATATTGCGTCGCCCAATGGAAGCGTTAATTCCCTTCGGCCTAGCGCTCCGTCCCTGTTGGTCGCTTCTTTGAAAACATCGCAGAACTTCTTGTTGAGTTTAAGTAAAAGCGATGCAAGATGCGAAGTGGATTTCGTCAAAGTGCAATTACAAAAGAACGCGCCGAACACCTCCTCCGACACAAGGGTAGCGTAATGCGGTTTATTTCTAAAGAGCCCGATCAAAGCTTCCTCCACAATAATTAAATTAACTTCTATTACCGTACTCTTCAGTAACTGCACATATAAATTCATTGTTTTTTGGAATACATCATGCGGGAGATTTAATGCAATCGATTTGGAATACTTTTCTATAATAACACAAAGTATTTCTAACGGCAGACCCGGTTTTCTGTCACCCCTGACAAGAGCGCACGATTCGGCGTTGAATATATGTTTCAGAACCATAACGTCGTCTTCCCTACGCAATCCGACCGCTTTAAGCACTGTGGTCGTATGATCGCATTTAATTTCTTCCCCCTTCTTCAACTTCACCAAGTGCTTCGTTATGTCCTTGTAATTTATCATTTTGTAAGGCCGCAATACGTTCTGTTCCTTATCTAAATGGTCCACGATGTCCGAATGTTGGGTTAATACGTGTAGAAGAAACTTTGTGGCGAAAACTTTAGATGCGTTCTTGTTCGAGTCTATTGGCGCGTAAATATTTAAGACGTATGAGCTTTTAAATATGTTCGCAATAATATCTCGGCATACTTGGAGCATGTGATACTTTCTCCCTAACGCGATTATGCAATCGGTATACAGTTTAAGTTTTTCCACCTCGTACTCCGTCAGTTTGTTCATTTCGGTTAACTTGACCAGACAGAATGCGAGGTACCTAGCCAACATTAATAATTTCGAACTATCAATCTTCTGAGTTATCTTTATGAAACGATTCGCAATGGTTACATCTTTTTCAGCCTCCGTCGACTCCTCGAGACAGATAAATATATCTTTTAATGTCAATTTTCGACGACCGACAATAGATTGGGACAGTCGACGCATAACGTTGTCCCTGTCGGCGCCGACTTCGGGCAAAGGTATCGGCTCGGCCGACCAGCTCGCGACATAATTCCCCACGTCCAATTTCAAATCGCCCATTAATATTTCCGTCATCACGGGCGAGAAATTGCAATGAAGCAAATTGGCGACGTAAAGCGATAGGAACTGTTTCAAGTTCCTCTTCGCCTCCTTGTTGCTTTGTGTGAACTGCACGCAGCCGACAATAAATGGCGACGGCACTCTGTTCTCCATAAAAACGTTCTCATCGTTACTTTTATTCGTCATTAGTCTGTCGAACAGCGCGTCTAGGTTGTCCTCATTGGCTGCATCCGATATTTCGTAATGTACAATCTGACTGCGTACAAATTCATTCAGTTCTCTCTTGTTTTTCATCGCATATTCTACGACGTCGCATATCAGCGACAACGGATTGACCGGCACGTTTCGCAATGTGTACAAAATTAGATGAATCTCATCTTCGTCGCCTTCGAAGATCGTTGTATTTTTGAAGAGCACTTGTAAAATGTCCTCAGCCTCCGCCCACGTCGCGTCGGTCTCGTTTGTGTAAACCTCTAACATTATTTGAAACAACTCCCTGAACGCCGGGTTGCTGACAGACACCGCCGAATCGTCCAGCGTCAGCCACAACGAAGCTATCTTAAATTTCAACAGAGCCGCATCCCGTCCGGACATTGTCGCCGAGTGATCAAGAACGCTCTTGATGTCCACGGCTCCCTCGAGCGGCTCGAGGCACGCGGGATAGGTGTCGTTGTAAAGTAGCAACAAGTCAATAAGCACCAACAACTCGTCCGCACACTCTAAACTGGGCAATCGGTAGTCCTGTACGGCCACGTCATTGTGGGATCCCTGTATAGCCTCACGCACCAACGAAACTATAGCCGCCGGCGCCGGCAGGTGCTTGGGGACAAAGTGTTCTAGTTTATTTCTGAGCTCTGTCACGCGCGAAGGCGGCCCACGGGCGTCTAAAATCTGAATGTAACGCCTCAACGACCGCAACATGCCGACTAAAGCCCGCGCGCAGTACAGCGAGACGGTGCGGTCTTTCCCGAAGTGCGGTCGGATCAGTTTCAACAGCGGCACGGGGAGCGTTACGAACCTAACGAAGTTCGCCGCCTGTACGGGGCTCAAGCCGTTCATTCTGTGCACCATGTGTTCGGGGCCCAATCTGTCAATCAGTTTCATCGTAAACTCGAGTGCCCTCTCCCAAATAGGCGAGTGCTGAGGGTGAAAACTTCGCTCGATCACGCTGATGACGGCCCTGTGCAAGTCGGGGCACTTGAAGATTATATCGAGAATGACGCCGCACTCGTTCTCGTTCTCCCACGGCCTTTTCAAGCTGAGTAGGCATTTGTACAGGTTCTGATTTTTGTTCGCGTCAGACGTCCCCAGAGAGTTGTCCACGAAGTAAAGGCCAAGTTTGTGCGATGTGAATAATGCCGTCAAGATATCTGACAAGGGCTTCATCACAACCGGCCTCAATTCGCTCCTTAGCTCATTGTCCATATCGGGCGGTCCCCTCCATGAGAACACTTTAAACATATGGTGTAGCACTTGTTGGCTGAAAGTTTTAAGTTTCAGCGTCTTCGATATCAACGTGTTGTCGACGATGTTCTTCTTGAGGATATTCAAAAACATTACCGCAGCCTCCGCCTCGTCCTGCACTAAGCCGGGCACGACGAGACCCAAGAGGCCCTGTTTCTCTAACAGCGCTTTTATTAGCGGCAAATGGCCCTCGATTAGGAATGACGTCATGAAATGAACAAAGGCCGTTCTGACGTCATCCCTCTCCTTATAATCGTGTTTCTCTGCTACGTATTGCAAATGCTTCGGAGTAAGTGGCAACTGATTAAGTATTTCAACACCCAAATCTGAACTCAGCGTAACCATCGAGGTGAGTAAATTAAGAATGACTTTCCTGTGCCGTTGCCCCGAGTTCTCGCTTATCATAACCTCAACAGTCGGTACGAACGTGTTGAGAAAGTACCTGCAGGCCTCCTCCGTTACTGTGATCATGTGAGGCATGGAAGATTGTACCTTGAGGATGATTAATTGGAAGATCTGGAAGGCGGGCGTGGCCAGTGTGAGGTTCTTCTTGTTGTCCGGTGCGATCTGACGGAGTATCTCGTGGGAGTTACCGCCGACCTTAAGGTACTCCATCACATGGTCCGCTTCACTGTCTGGATTGAGGCACACGTTCAGGAATCGAGTGAGAACTGCGAACAGGGCAGGAACAGGCTCAATGCAAAGTTCATTCGCTCCGAAAAATCTATTTCCGTATTAGCTTAAAATTCGATTGCACAAAACTTATTGGCTCAATTTGATCTAACCTCTTGGCATACAATGACATGTCAGACTTTGTCATTAATACCACGGTAAAGCGGTAGAAAATGACAAGTGTTACATTTTTTATCGCCTCTGTGGTGCATTTGTTGGTCTATCTGCTCGCTTTGCAACGCAGCGGTCAGGGTTCAATTCCCATTCCACAGGTATTATGTAAATGAAAATCCTACCATCAGACAGCACTACATCTATGTAACCAAATAAACATTTAATTTTCACATCAACTATGTCACAGAAAAGTTTAACTTAATAACAAGAGATGAATGAATAAAAGATATTATATCTCTCTTGGTGGAGTACTTAAATAGTAAAACTACTAAAATAACAAGATGTACCACCATAAATATTATGATAAATATTCTAAGATTGTACCATAATGCACATGAAAACTCCACTTTTGGATTTTGAACTAATAATAGCATATAAGTTATCATTTGATACCATATTTTTCAAGTCATGAAATTCTTAGAGTTCAACACATTCTCCTTGACTTAGACCACTGGCATTGTATTCATCTGGAACCGTTGACCACAAGTGGTCCACAAACTAATAAAATTTTATTTAAAAACCTTTCTCTAAATTATATACCCGAGGTATAAGAGACAAAGTGATAATGGCAAAAATACTTAAGTCAATCA
Organism: Pharmacophagus antenor; assembly: GCA_018245475.1. Lineage (NCBI taxonomy): Eukaryota > Metazoa > Arthropoda > Insecta > Lepidoptera > Papilionidae > Pharmacophagus > Pharmacophagus antenor. The sequence continues at coordinate 10,047 of DWQX01004975.1, forward strand.
AGTGCTGTCAGATGGATGAAAAATTGCCATTTCTTGCACTCTGTTCATGTATACACCGTAAAAATGCACTGGTTAGAATGTGTTAAGTATACTCAAATGATAACTTTAGTGCTTTTCACTTTATATTAGAAAGTGAAGATACAAAATGACACATTTCCAATATACATACAAACCAAAACTTCATAATAAGAAATTTATTTACTCCTCAGTCCTTTAGTTAACAACAGATAGTTTTAATGTTTCAGAGAGCAAATTAAAAAATTTTGATATGTGTCATCACCTGAACATTTTTAGTGATATTGCAAAAGTTAAAAAATTTTAAACAACTTGTCATCATCGGAGTAGGAAATAATATAAAAATTAATTAAAACTTACAGGTGATTTACAGGTTAAGAATAAAAGTACTAATTATATTATACTTTACTATGTGAAACGTCCACAAGCAATATGCATATTTGCTTTTTATGTGACATTGAAGGAGGTGAAGCATGTTTGTATGGAATTGATCTAGCTCTCATATATATCACTGATGGAACAGTAATGATTGACATTACCAGATTGACCTTATGTGTGGTAGCTAGGAGGGTTCGACAGAATCTAACATCATCTAAATTCCACTACTCCGGTGTCCATGCTATCGAACCCGGAACCTGCGCGTTACAGAGTAAGAGAGTAATCAAATGAGCCATGGAGGCAGTGACATATTTTACAGGTAATTGTCATTTCAAGTGTAGTCGATATGTCGTTCAAAATATTAAATTAATTTTAAAAGAAGCAAGTTTATACAGCTTATGTTACGTAAAAACCAATAATTCAAGTCCAATCCCTAATTATTTAAGTTGTATATTCTATTATATAGATAATATCATACCCATAGTTTGCCCCTGTTTTGAAGATAATTCTTTTCTAAAGTGTTTCATATCAAATTCATGCTTTCGGGATACATTTTCACTCGGAGAAATATCATTATTTTGAGGTTGCTCTGATTCTTTATCAACAATGCTCTCATGTTTATCAATTGCTTTTACTTTCTTTGATAACTTAGTGTCCTCACTAATATATTTTCTTTTGCCCATTTTTTAATCTTCCATTTAGTAGTACTATGAAAATATTACACACATTACACACCTATACCGCACACGTGAGTTTGTTTTGACTTTTGCTAGTTTAGAATGTAATCTGTGGGCTTATTTAGACAACACAAAACTGTCATTTCTTTTTTTATTTTACTATTTCATGAAATAATTACAAGATCCTTCTGCCGTTGTGAAAGTGTTAAATGTTAAAACTTCGAAATTTTATTTTTTATTGTTATAATAAAAAAAAAGCAAGATAAAGAATATTACTCTAAAAAAACTTCAAAACACTGTCAAATTTTATTATAAAAACTATTATTTTTAGTCATATAATATTTTATTTGAATTAAAATTACTATTTTTATATACGTGTAGTAATGAAGTGTGATAATTCTATAATATTTAAATAAAGTTTTCTAAGTACCTAAAAAAAATGTTACATCTATGCGTTTTAGGGTTCTCTAGGCAAAGGGTAACAAAGTGAATCTAATTACTGAGTCTTCTACGTGCGTTTGTATGTCAATGGAGTCTATTTACACTTATTAACCACGAATTAGTACTATTATTTTCTGTTGTATCATTGTTTTCATAACTTTTGACGATAAAAGGTAAGCGAAATAAAAACATTTCAATAAAAAATTAGGTCTTTAATAAAAAAAAATAAAAAATTAGGTCATGTTGACGAAATCAGTCAATGTATACAATTATATTATATACAAAATAATTATATACAAAACCATTATTTTCATATATACCTCGTAGATATTGAATAAATGCTTAATAGATAAATAACAACTACTGGAGATATTACAACATTATTAAAAACTGAAATTGTATCAAGAATCAATCAGTAATAGTATAATTACAAAAATAGGAGTTGAACATACTCCATTGATATTTCATATCGCAATTATATTACAATGTAAACATATTATTAAGTAATATAAAAATAATTTTAATCGATTTTATCAAATACATATCACCGAATCCCGTTATTAGTCTGTACATTAAAAATGGTCCGGCATAAATTGTGTGAGGACAATAATTACCATTAATTCGTTACTATTACACGAAAAGCTCCATGCCGCGTCGCCCATAAGTGCGTGACGCGGCATGGAGCTTTTCGTTAAATAAGATTTCATGTCGTTCAAAGGTCGAAAATAAGATTTCTTCGTTATAATTTTGCCACTAGATGGCACGGCTTGAAAACTTCTTTCGCGTTCAAACAATTTCTATCGCGAAAATTGATATTGGTGACTACTGATCGTCCATTTCGATATGTATGGAGATAGAATTGTTAAAAACTTAACATAAGGCCGGGGTTCAGGTGATATATAAATTATTTGTCATTTAGCCATAATGCTATTATAAAAAAAAAAATCAATATGGAACTATAAAAAAAACTGTCGGCATAGTCAGGAAGAAAATAAGTCAACGATAGCTTGACAATGCAAAGTTAATCATCAAGATGTCATATTAGGTAATGAATTTATTCACTCTACAGTGAAGCTATTGAAAACCGACCTAAACAAGCTTCAATAATTATAATAATAAGCGGTTTAGCATCGAATTCTAAGATGAAATCATAAAATGTCACATTTTCAGTACGCAAGCAGAATGTGGCTCGAACCGGCCTGACTAGTCGCATATAATCGATACATATTATAACGCATTAAACGGTGGCCGAATTCTCGGGTGTAAGTCTAATGAATACACTCAACATTGTTGATGGGGTGTGAGCGCCACAGATAAAAAATAAGTTCAAATTTTCTTCGACCATTGGACAAAATGCTGTGCATTTTTAATTATGATCTTAAAGATGCAATATATTTCGTTATTTTTTTAATTTTAAATAAAATACAGACATTTAATTTTGTACTTTGACAATAAAGCATTTAAGTTTCGTTTTTGAACAATCATGATTTAGCAATTGTTCTTGTTCAACTACGCTTGACAAATTTATTACTTATCCGTATCATTATTATCATAATCAATATATAACCTTAAATATTAATAAGCGATCAACAATTCAAAATGTATTACTCTTGAGGTATGCGGCTTCATAAACCACTCGAGTGATTTACACTTTTATACTTTTAGACAAATATTAAACGGTACTTTGAACCGAGGCGTAAAAACTCATTCGCATTTTTTTTTTTCTATTCCCGATCCGTAGTCTAGTCGTATTGTCGCCAGCAGGTCTGAAACAGAGAGCGTTTAACGCAGTGTTTCCCAGCCTATTTGGTCCCACGTCCCACTTTGTCCCCTCGACCCTTGAAGTTTTTATCCAATGCAGTCAAAAACAAATAAAAACCGAAAAATGCTATATTAGCAATTTTTTTTGGGAAAAAGTCGCCGATTGCTAAATGTTAGAAATTCCCCCTCGTGGGGCCCACGCCCCGCCTCGGAAAACACCGGTTTAACGCACCTACTAACGCATCTACTTTCCCCCGCATCGGATGAGGCATGAGATGAACTCAAAGACTAGTCATTCCTTATATTCTCGAAGTTGGGCTCCAGTTCTCGTATCTTCTCTAACAGCACGTCCGCTAAGTTCAGGTGTGGGTCGGTGTCTGGAACAACAAAACACTTAGTCATAATTTCGTAAACTTTTAACATCTCTTACTTTCTATTTTCTACTGTGTTCCTTTCATAAGTGTTGATTTTAATAAAAAATGTCTATATAAAAATCAGTCTTACTTAATTTACTGCTGCCGCTGCTGGGCTCGGTGAAGTTTGAGCTGTTAGTCTTTTTGACGACTGTGACAGCTTCGTCGAAACTGGCCCGCGGATCCGCAGGGA